>SSSL01000201.1:0-69817 GCA_008086715.1 Sitobion miscanthi
ACACAAAATCCCAAAATTGATTTTGCGTAAAAATCGGGAGCGCGTAAAATGTTCGAAAATATTTTGTCCAAACAGTATTTTGGCCGAAAAATATACATTGAGAAAAGTATTTTGTCAGAACTATATATTTAATACGAAAAATATAATGCCGGAAGCATATTTCAGCCGAAAAATATTGTCATCGAAAATAATATAGCAGAAAATATTTCATACGAACCTTATTTTATCCGAAAAATATAGTACACGAAAATATAAGCGGAGAAAAATATTTTTGTCGAAAATTTACCATCCGAACCGTATTTTATCCGAAAAATATTTTAGCCGAACACCGCGGTATGTGGCTCTAGTGGCGTATCCAGGAGGGGGTTTGGGTGTTTACCCCCCCTCCACCCATTTCAAAATTCTGGCTACACCACTGTGTGGTTCAATGTGTAAGGCAACAATTAGTAAACCAGAGTTAGTGTCGGTCAAAGGTGCCCGCAGAGGGTGATGGTAGGGTGGTGGGGCCACAACCCCCCCCCCCCCCTTCGTTTTTTTTGACAATATTTGGATGTTATGTGTGTATAATGTATAATATACATTTTATATGTATACATTATATATAAATATATTTATAATATACACCTAGCCCCTCCCTGTTGAAATATTCTGCAGGCGCCCTATGTATAAAAAAAAATTCTATAGCTTAAATTTAAAATATAAGTATAATGGACGTGTAGTGAGATAAAAATAATAGAGTGGTGGGCAGTTGGGTGCCATTTTGTAGTGAGATAAAAATAATAGTGTGGTGGGCAGTCGGAGAAGTGCGGAGTAAGGCGGCTAATTACAAAGGGTATGGAAAATTATGATGGTCACATATCGGCACTTGTATTACATTATTTTTATTTCTACTACAGAATATTATTAGTTGAGTACGGAATTGGTAATTCATTATTGTGTGTAAATATATGTGTGTTCACTTACCTCGTATAGCTGTGAACGGTACTCGTAATTGTTATTGATCCGTGTTACAATGGATCCATCTCTTATTGGTTTGGATCGATGCACATTACTATTATTTTACGACTCATATTACAATATCTTACACCAGTTATAAATTCAAATTTTGCTTAAGCACTGTCGATTCTTTGTATTTGCGATATATCAAAAAGACAGAAAGGATTTGATAGCATGTAAAGATTAAGAATGCTCTGAATTGCAATATTGATTAGTACTTTTGTGTATGTGTTATTTAGAAACTATATTTTCGTGACACATATGTGTCTTTATAATTTTATAATAATTTGTTTGCTAATATCATGGATTTGTATGTTATGACAATTTATTATGGTGTTTTATCCAACTATTCAAATAGGACTTGGAATGGAGTTTACTATTTGGTTTTATTTATTATTTGGGTAACACGCATTTCAATTACTTATATATTTGAAGTCTAGTCGCTTCATGAGAAGAGCAACTATCAGCGCAGCGCATAAGCCTGCCAGGTTCTTTCCTCGGGAGCTAGACTTCAAATATATTTTGTAAACCCAACGTCTAGGAGAGACAATGAATTGACAAATAATAATTGAAATGGTTTGGATAGATTTTTATTAATTGGCGTATATTATAGGTATATTGACATATAAATCGGAGCTTTCGGAACGTAATATTAGGATATGGATACATGGATGTCTTTCTCTACATAACTTAATATTATAAAAGGATCACTGGGCTTATAAAAAATTGAAACAACAGTATTTTTATGGAAGAACAATAAAGTGAATATATCAAAATTGAGTTCATACCTGGTGTCAAAACAAACGCAATATTAAGTTAACTGATGAAGAGAGGTTGATTTCGCGTCAAAATAATAATCGGTCGATGTTGTGTGTTTTTGCTGCTGACGTAGTCATTTGTGTAGAGCCTTCGTGTTTCGCCGAGTGTGCTACAGAACAGTAGAACTGCACTGTTTAACGTGTTTTGCCGATCTGTGTGTCTGTGTGTGTGTGCGTGGCGTTTATATAAGGAGGCGATTGTCTTATCCCCACTCTATTGTTGTTACGTAACGTCAGATTTGATTGTTCGTATTCGTTATGTGAATTTCGCATGTTATCGTTGGATTTTTAGTGAATTTGATACGATGAGGGTGTTTCCCACGTTAGGTATTATCTTATTATTCTTGTTGCGCATAGTTTTGGCACTGATTTTTGTAACCTACAATAAAGAGCATACATAATCAATGACTCATAATAATTGTATTTTAAGAGAATGTCAGCGCAGTATTTGTTTTCTCTCTCTGGCCCACGCGCAACATAGACAAAACGTATTTACGAAAAATCATTTTTTCAATGTTTTTAATCTTAGAGTAAAATTACCTATTACAAAAAAAAAATAAAGAATAATATTTTTAAAGGAATAACATATCGATTTGTCGAAATATTGTACCAAAATTGTAACCTAACCGTTTAGGGTACAGTCTATTTGCGCCAAAATAAAAAGGTACCTATGTTTTTTCGACAGACCTTTTGCGTCAAATTTACCTGTTTAAACATTTGACAGTAACTACTTGGTTTAATTTATATATTTTTAAGACACGGCGTACGTTATAAGTTATAACACTTGCAAGTTGTAACTCATAATAAAGTTATTTTTATAAGCCTATAGATTTAAAAATGTTGTATATTATTGCGTAGACAGACTGAAAACAAGTTTTATAATGTTGTACAATGTCCGATGAAGGAACCTCCGCTATCGGATATCGTTATTCGCCAAATCATCGATTAAGAACGATCGCCGTATGATTTTATCAGACATAACGTACACTACATTACATACTTACCTATCTGTCCTACATATAATATTCTCGTCTGTATGCCTGTATTTTGTTTAGTTTTTGTTTTATTGTTTTAATTAATATAATATTATGAAAAATGGAGTCAATGACAAGCAAGATGGAACCAAAATGTTGTAGATAGCTCATGGCCCATGAATAGTATATCCTACTATATATATTCGCTTATATACTTCTTCTCAAAATGTTGAACGGTGGTGATGTTCAAATAAATCAAAATATTTATTTAAGATAGAAAAGTTTATTAAGAGTCATTTCAAACATTTATTTTATTTTTATAAAGTATGTAAAATATAAATATTAATACATATAAAACAAATTAAGTGTTTTCAAAATATTCAATTTTTATTTTCTATTTTATTTTCGTATTACTCCGATAACAAAATTAAAATTTTTATTTTATAGATACACATAATCACAAACATATTGTCCCACTACTGTAAGACAACATATAACAGCAGTATGCAAGCGTGTGGTTGTCAAAGCCAATATAGCATTCGTCCTAGATTATTATATAATTGTTAAGACTAGTCTAAATAGTAGTTTCCTTTCCTCCGAACTTAGTTTTTCTTCGTTATGACAATTTTAGATGTGATCGTGACTACCTATATAAATACCGCTGTTGGCCTAGGTCGGGTCTCCTCCCCTTAATCCTGGCTTGATCATCAGAACTACGATTTGACAACTAACCAGTGTTAGACGTCAGTGTTGGGTAAATTACTTTTGATAAGTATTACAATTACGTTACTCATTACACATTAAATATTTTTGTTTGAATTGTATTCGCGTTAGGTATCCGAGTACCCGTTATATGTTTTTATCACGTTACGCGTTACGTTACATTTTCATTCAAAATGTAAGACATTACAAATAGGTATATAGTAATTTTTTTTAAATGTAATCACTATATCAGTCCATAACTACTATAATAAGTACCTATAGTAGGTATACTCTTAAATCTCAATTATTATATATAAATTAGTATAGTGTATGTAAGACATTGATTATGTAGGTATTGTAGGTACCATAAGTGCAACTAGGGTTAAAATTCTGGGGGGGGGCTAAATCTTTGTCAGGGGGGATGGATAAGCCCCCCCCTAGCTGCGCCTATGGTAGATACACTATATAGGTAATAAGCTTAATGTTATACGCATGAATAAAATGCTTAAAATTCCTGGATCTTTTATAATTTTCATCGTTATTAACTAAAATATTCGGAATAGTAATAAAATTATAGGTATAGATTTTTAATTTTTCTCGAATATCCTAACCCCTTGTTTATGGCATATACTCTAGATTCATAACTTATTGGAATAACGCGAAAAATAAGTAATAACACGCTATTCCATAGAAATTATGTATGTACTTTTAAAAGAAATATCGTTACAGAGTAATTTAAAATTTGTAATTATAGAGTAGAATAATAAATGATTACTTACTGAGTCAACATCGACAATTATCTTGTATACATATAAAATAATATAATACAAATTTGGAGAAAATTTCAAGTACCTACCAAAGGTTATTCGTTTTTGCATTACAGCCAAGTATCAAAAATCGAGTGAAGAGAAATAGTTAATTTACAAGTGAATATCGGAGCAATGTAGTAAAAATGTAGGTATGTGACTTACTGGTAAACTTTTTTTTTTGGTTATAGTTAGAAAAAAGCATGAGAAATCTTGTATTAAGTTTTTAAATCTAAAATATTAAAGAAAAATGTTGTCGATTTGTGAAATAGTTAGAAAAATGTATCTTCCTCAGGGGCGTCATTTCAACTTGACAAAATGTTTGCAGGCCATACAAATCATTACCAGGCCACATAGAAAACTAAATTGTTTTTTCGTGGGGAAGGGGAGGGGGGGTCAATTGTAGACAAAAACTGTAAACTATTTGTATAATTTAATAAATATGTCACCTATATGAAAATATCACAATATTGTTCTTATTTTTGATGAACTATATAGAGTAAGTATACTTTTAATGTATTTATTTTATATTGTGAATACTAGTGTACAGTGGTATTTACACTTGGTAAATAAATGTATGCGTATAAAACACATTTATAATAAAATACCTAACCTACACCTTTTTTCTCCCTGCATACTCAAAATATATAATATAGGTAGCAAAGTAGCTAGTTTATAAAACAAGACATTTTTTATGGGTACCCTTCTTTACAATGTTTGTATTATAATTTTATCAATTATAATATTGTGGGACCACAAAACCACATTCGAATTATACATTAGTACAATTATTTATTTTTTTTTAATACTGAAAAAATTATAAAATATATATAATATAATAAAACACTTAGGTGTATCGGCACTTGTATTTAATGTTTGCAGGCTAAAGAAGGCGTTTTAAAAAAAATTTGGTGCAAATGTACACCTGCTCCCCCCCCCCCCCCAATGATGCCCCTGATCTTCCTGCGGGCGTAGCGAAAGGCTTTTTAAAGCATGTCTTTGTCAAAAGGGCCAACATATAATTTCAGCTCCGGGGCCCAATAGGTTCTTAATCCGGCCTTGTGTATTATTAATATTTTTAAGCCGATATTGTAACAATGTGTAAAGTAGGTACATTGTATTTAATTTTCAAGCATTTTGATCTAACGAATAAAATTTTATTGACATTAATTGCCTATAGAAAAAATAACTAAAAAAATTAAAAAAAAACGTCCGTAAACAGCTCGAAAAACGCCAAAATATTTTGAAAATTGTATCAAGTATAGAAAATAATAAAATAAACATATTATGGTGTAAATTTAAATTCACACACAGACAAAATTTCATCAGTTTAGGAGTTCAGTGACCAAATTTCTCTCAAATCAATCAAACCCATATTGAACTCACATTGAGCAAATAACTATCAAGAATTAGCGAGTTAGATTTTAAAATTGCAAATAAATATTTTCAAGTACGTGACAAAAATAAAGAAAATATGAGCCAACTTCGAGTAACCCACCTTTTTTTACCCACACTTTCGAAACTGATATCAAACATTTTTATTCAACTACATAGGCTATTTTATTCAATTAAGAATCTTTTTATTCAGTTTAGATGATTTATTAATTCAGGTCTTTTATTAAATTTGGATTTTAGATTCTGAGCGAAGCGATGAATGTATTGATTTTACAATGATGTGCGTTTTTTTTTGTGTCTTCCATCACCTTTTAGGACAGTAAACTTTCTTCAACAGTTACTTTTCTGATAGGAAAGTGAATCTAGTTGGTACTTTGGGGCGTTAAAAGTAAAAACTTCACAGTAGTTTTCAAAAACGACGTGAAAAACAAAAGAAAATTAAGGAAAAACGGAAATTTTTACGCATAATCTGTTTTCGAGAAAATCGATTTTGGTTTTTGTGTAACTCTAAAACAAATAAACGTGTATAAGTAGAGTGTTTTGGTATGTTCTGGGACCCCCGCAAATCCCACAAATCCCATTACCCCGCCCAGCCTATAGTCGCGCGCGTACGCGAGCATCCCCCCCTCATCATATCACACACGTACGCAAGCCCCCCCCCCCCATCATATCACACACGTACCCAGCCTTACCCCCTCCCCTACCATCCTATCACGAACGTGATCGACCTTGCCCTTCCTCAACTTATAGTCCTATAGTATCACGAACGTACCCGACCGTACCCCTCCCCTCTCATGTAAGTCTAATATTCTTACCGAGATTTTATTAAAATAATATAAACTGTTATCATTGTATTATTATTCATCAAATGCAATGGGAATTATATATACATAACAATAAGTATAAACTATTACCAAGCCATCACTTAGTTCTACAGTTACATATGAAACATGGTATGATATGCAAACCCATATTAAATCATATACCGATATATATTCAACATTATAAACACCTAAACTATTTATATAGATTACATAAATATATACATAACATTCATATATACACATCAATAAGTCATCTACATATAGGTATATACACATACTTGTATATATTCGTAGTAGATAGGTACATAAAATATATCACAACGTCGCCATGCATACTGATACAACACTATCCAATATACAGCAATTAAATGCAATATAATACCTATTCATATATAAATAGTATGTTTAGCAAGAACATTCTTATTTCTTAATTAGCGAATCGTTAAATTATATATCCATACATTGATATTATATATATGTTCTATCGATGTGAAATATGTGTGAGTATTTATGTATAACAAACAATAGCTATTAGCTCTATAATGGTTTATATACATTTATAATTCATATAACGTATTGAAGAAGACATTATTAACTATAGGTACTATATTACCTTCTATATACATATAAACATTAACCAAATCCAATATTCTTACTGAGATTTTATTGAAATTATATATTATTATTTAAAATCATACATAGAATACACACGTTTTGAAATAATACATTAGTTAATAAATTCTACTTCATACAAAGACAAGCTAATATTATATATATTTATATATAATAAATAATATACTAATATATACTTCAATCGACTATATCAGTATACCATACCTCCAAGCATAAGTATACATTGATAGTTACACGAAAATCCTTCAAACCTTAGCTACGCCGCTTAATCTATAGTTCTATACTATACGAGCATACCCACCCCTTACATCTATACCTGATCTTAACCATACCCTACTATCCATACATACTGTATATACCATTCACCTAACTAGATATATATATATATATTAAATTAATAAACATTATATCACTAATCAGTACACATGACATATGTCTTAACAATTATTATATATATATTTAAATACAATCGAAAATCGGTGAAAAATATCCTTTAATATGATTAAATAGTATATTTACGTATTCATATAATATAAAGATTATTATAATATATATCGATATATTATCCTCATATTTATCCAGAATATATATTATATACTTATAATATCTATATTAATATTAAAGAAATAATATTAAGTATAGTATTTTACAAATCGAATATATATTGCACATCGATATATTATTATTATATCAATATAAATCATAAAAATGTTTATTTTATTATATAATAGTTCTTTTTAAATTATATATACATTACATACAATAGTAAAATCCTAAATTGATATACTTACTAATATGAAAATAATAAATACCTATACAATCTATACCGCTTTCAGCTTTTCTATGTATGTAATCAATATACAATGTAGCATAAGTATTCCCCCTTAGAGATTATTATATATTCAAATACATCTGAAAATCATTGAAATGCTAACTCTCCAAGTTTTACACTATGTTATGCTATAGGGTAAAACAAATTATTTTAAAACATATATCATATTTATAATATTAATCACGTCACGACCCTTACCACTAACGAAATAGTTAATATATATATCACATTAAGATATAGGATTTCATTTGAGGAGGTGTATACAATTATCCGGCAGACATAGCTGTGTATCGAACCTAGACAGACTGAGAGAGAAAATGGTATGTATTTTTATTTTTTTTTTATTTTGTTTTGTTTCATGTTAGGAGATAATTCTATCCCAATAATTAATAGTTTATAACCACTCCAGACATTTCAACGTGTAGGAAAATCATGAATTCATCGTCAGAGAGTTGGGAGATAATAAGTAATAATCGTGTAATTGTACACTATTTAATGTCTAAGTGTAGGGAAGTATATCATTATAATAATTACCCCTTATACTATGTCAGGAGTGGTATGTCAACGAATCGAATTGTGTATGAAAAAATGCACATACATACTCATAACACTCCTGATAAAAGTTGGATTTATCGCGATATCTATCGCGAAGAAATTAATAAGGAAATAAATTTAAAGTTAGACCCTATCTCTTCGATATTAACTGATTATCAATTTATTCACGATACTCGGAGATTATTAGATGTTAAACGGGCTATCACGTTAGCCGATTCACTTGTATATTCAAATAAGCGGTGGGGTTACTCATGTAATAATTGCTCCTTCACCCACCCACGCTATCCATTTGAATATATTAAATTTTTAGAAATATACCCATTAATTAACTATGCTACATATGAGTTTATAATAAATAATTGCTTCAAAATATAATCTATTATTAAGTAATTCATATATATTTTTATGTTTAGTTTATATACTATTTATATACCTTTATCAAAAAAAAAAAAAATGTCTACAAGAAAGTCAAATTAAATTTTTATGAGCGTTTGAAATTCATATTTTTACAACATTTGATATTCACTTGATTTCTCATGTAATGATTTTCTTATTATAAATATCAATAACATTTTATTTGTTGGGCGAACAAGCGTTAAAATTTAATGCAAGGCTTCTGATATATTTTTACATTAGCAGTTGAAAAATATTAAAAATATATAGGCACAATTTTTTTTTATAAGCATTTAAATTTGATAAATGTTGACAAAATTTATATAATGTTAAACTTTTATAGCTAAGGATTGAAAATTAAAACAAGATTCCACGTAGATAGGTTATCTATAAATTACTTTATTCACAATAATATCATCAAATATACTTGGTAATATCATAGGCTGACTGACCGTTTTCGCTCAGAATCGTTTTTCTCATACAATGATATTATATCATTGAATTCAAATTTAACACTATCCATTACAGTGACCCACTTGTAACCTACTGTACAACAGAGTGACATATTATTCGTGGGTACTTGAAATTTCTTAAGTATCACGGTTTGTTGTTGATGTATAACGCGTTATAAGTACCTAATGGATATTGTGACATGATTAATTTGGTATTTATTTTAGGTATTATAGGTCAATTATTTTTTTAACACCATAAATATATATATAATATGTCTTAACCCTAAACTGACATACCGTCTCCGCTCAGAATCGTTTTTCTTATACAATGATATTATTTCATTGAATTCAAATTTAATACCAACCGTTATACAATGACCCACTTGTAACCTACTGACATCCACTTTTTAAAATTTTTTTTTTCACTTAGGCAGTGGCGGATCTATTGCTTAATTTTTTTTTGTGGTGTGGTGTGGGAGGTTGGCAAAAGTACAAAACAACTAACAACATCAACACACTATCACATCAATATTACAATGAAAAACATATACGTGTTAAAAATATTTATCCTGAAACAGTTAAACCTCTCTGTACCCAGCTAAAAAGTATAATATAATATTATGTTAAAATATCGTTTGTTTAAAATTTCAAAATGTATGAAGTACCTATTATCAACGAGAGAACATGCTATCAGCAGAAAAACAGATTTTGGTCGGGCCGTGGCATGTTTTCTCGTGGAACACAGTGTATATTAAATTGATGTTGAAGTTGGTACTAATAAAGAAATAACTGCCTATTTATATATATTATATCAACATTGTTTTTAAAACAATAAAAAATGGTCCAAGATACAGCGTATAATGTACCTTGGAACTTACATTGAAATATACATACAAATAGAAAAAATATATATTAATTAAAAAATTATAAATTACCTAACCAATTCAGTATATAGATAATATATAACCATGATAAAAATATTGTTCAATTTTTTAAACCATAAGAATTAATGATTTGGTCCAAGATATATGCATACCAAGAATGTAATTTGTGTGACGTTAATACTAATTTTTTGTCTGAATTAACTTCATTATTAAATTCTATTCAATATTTAACGTAAAATGGCACTAACTCTAAAAACTTCGATCACATATTTAAATATTGAAAATCAAATTTAAAAAAAATCATTATTTTGTTAGGATAAATTCATCAGTGATTTTATTCTTCTAACTGTGGTAATATTTAATGTCGTAGAACTTGAGAATATAATTTCCTCCATGAATTAATTCTTTACTAATTACAAAGGCAGAAATAAGCATGAGACCAAGGTACATGCGGTTCAAGGTACTACACCCTCCCAGCCGTGTAGTTTTTTTGTTTCTTCATCTTGTTTATCCGTTAATCTTTTCTTCATTAAACCACTTAAGAATGTTGTCTAATTGAGTATTGTGTTTTTTTTTGGTTTATTAAAAATAATAAATAATAATAGATGTCCTTCAGAAAAAAAGTTATAGTATTAAATAATTATATCTATTACAATCCTTAATTTTAATTTTTTTTAATTTTATTGAATAAATTACCAATTTTTTTACTTAATAGTATTAATATATACATAATAATATAATGTCCACATAAAACATCCATATAGAAAATATTTAAAATACATTTCAAATACTTTTAACATTTAAAATATTTGTAAAAAATAAACAAGAAAACATATACTAGTACACAGCATATTGGAATATAATTATCTTACATATACAATTGTTTTGACCAACCGAAAAATTTTTATGAATTCTCAACTCAAAATAATTTGCTAATTTTCTTGATTTTTCCGTATTTTGTCGAGATTTGAACTTTAAATGCTTATAATAAAACCTCCTCCTATTTGTGTACACTGACGAGGGTTGGAATAACTATATTGTAACCGCCGATGATTCACCTCTGAAAGTATACCCTCGGGGGTTTACGCTCAAATACCTACTGATTGCTTGGTCGATTCTCACGGTTAGGGGACGCCTAAAACATAGATGTACATATTATAGTTTATATAGTATATATATATATTTATAACCATGTATGGGGAAGTAAATCTTGTACTATGTACATACGATAATGCATATATATTATATATTTATATGTATATGGGTAGTGTATAAGAAATTCTATCCCCTTTGTGAATATGTAGGCACCCTCATATTTGTGTTAACTGACGAAGGGTTGGCCGTCCATACGATATTCCATTATATTATATTGTTTAAGTGCATTCTAAAATACTTGGCATTACCAACAATTATTTACGTCGCCGACAATTGTCGGTTTTAAATACTTAATGCTTCATATACACATTAAAAAAATATGCAAACGTTTCCTGCTCAATCCATAGTCACTCGCCTAATATTCTAAGCATCTTTCACCATCACCCAAAGTAAAAAGTCGATGTCTAATACAAAAAAAAGTACAGTCCCGCTGTCTGTCTGTATGCTCAGATGTTCTAAACCACGCGACGGATTTTGATGCGGTGTTTTTTTAATTGATAAAGTGATTCAAGACCACATGTAGATTGCCTACTTGATATGCTGTCGCACATTGTCCGTGATCCGACATAGTCGGATTGCCTACCAGGGTGTCTGAGTTGCACTTAATGCAACGAATTACACCCAAAAAAAGCTGAATAAACACAATTTTTTTAAGATTTGTAATTTCTTATGGGCAACAAAGTGCGCGGCATCAGCTAATAGTAAATAATATAATTCAAAATAATAAATAAAATATATGCTATGATAATAACTTTTGTCATGATATTTATGGTAATAAATAATAGTTATAATATTGCAATAATAATATCTACTTTATAGCAGACTTGCGTTTCCAAAACGGAACTCATGTTACCGGTTAATTTATGAGCCGACATGTAATTTAAATATTTTTTGGGACACAAGTAACTAGCCATTTTCATCCAAAAACGAGATACCTATAGATAATTTGAATTCAATGATATAATATCATTGTATAAGAAAAACGATTCTGAGCGAAAACGGCCAGTCAGCATATGATATTAACACCAAGTATATTTAATGATATTATTGTGAATAAAGTGATTGAAATATAACCTATTTACGTAGAATCTTGTTTTAAATTGTCAGTTCTTAGCCATAAAAGTTGAACATTTTACACATTTTTAACTACAAAAAATTTGATAAACTTTGTTGAAATTCGAAATTTAAATTCTTATAAAATAAAATTGTAGCAATGCATTTTTTATATTTTTCAACTACTATTGTGACAATATATCAGCAGCTCAGCTTTAAATTTTCACGCTTTTTTACCCAACAAAAAAAATTTTATTGATATTTATTGAAAAAAAAACTAAAAAAATTGAAAACTGACAATGTCCGTAAACAGCTCAAAAAGTGTCAAATTATTTTCATAATTTTATCGAGTATAGAAAATGATGATATGAACATTTAGTGAAATTTTCAAGTATCTACAGTCATTTTTTTTTTAATAACAACAAAATAGGAAAATCGTTACACGAAAAATCGAGTGAATATCAAATGTTGTAAAAATCTGAATTTCAAACCCTCATAAAAATTTAATTTGACTTTTTGTAGACATTTTTTTTTTGATAAAGGTAGACAAACTTATGAATTATCTTTTATAACATTTTCAAACCTTAGAAAAAATATTTTCGAATTCTCAACTCAAAATAATTTGCTTATTTAGATTTGAACTTTAAATGCTTATAAATAAAAACAGTTACTAAGGATTTTTAATTTTTTTCATCTGCCTTTGAAACAATAACCTAGGAGCCTTCTATTAAATTTTCAAGCTTTTTCAACCAACAAATAAAATTGTATTGATATTTATAGAAAAAAAACTAAAAAAATTAGAAACTTAAAATGTCCGTTAACAGCTCAAAAAGTTTGGAAAATGTTATGGTGTAGAAAACGCTAACATAAACATTCAGTCGAAATTTCATGTAATAACGGTCATTTGTTTTAAAGTTGCACCAAAAACGAAAATCAATTTGCTCGAAAACAGATTTTGCGTAAAAATTCCTGTTTTTCCTTAATTTTTTTTTTGTTTTTCACGTCGCTTTTGAAAACTTCTGGGAAATATTTACTTTTGACCTCCTAAAGTACCAACTAGATTCACTTTCCCATCAGAAAAGTTACTGTTGAAGAAAAACCCTATTTTTTTCAAAGTTGTAATTTTTTTACATGCAAAAAAGTGCGCGGCATCGGCTATTATATACAATAATTCAAAATAATAAAAAAATATATACGCTATGATAATAACTTTTGTCATGATATTTATGGTAATAATTATAATGTTGCAATAATAATTACCGTTGTAATATTTTTACTTATTTTGAGCTGTTAACTGACATTTTCAGTTTCCATTTTTTTTAGTTTTTTTTTTTATAAATATCAATACAATTTTATTTGTTGGTTAAGAATGCTTGAAAATTGAATAAAAGGCTCCTTGTATATTGTTTCAAAAGCAAATGAAAAAATTTAAAAATCCATTACGACAATTTTTTTTTATAAGAATTAAAAGTTCAAATGTTGACAAAATACGTAAAAATAACGAAAATTTGAGTTGGAAATTCATAAAAAATTTTCTTTTTAAATCTAAAATTTTAAAATGTAATATGAGATTCTTCATAAGTTTGCCTACCTTTATCAAAAAAAAATAAGTTATAGAAGAAAGTCAAATTAAATTTTGACAGGTTGTACTAGTTTATAGCATCAAGTCTTTATATTATTAAGTGGCAGTACTGTCTAAATCCCACAAATAGTAAGGTTTATTAAATAGTAGAGTTTATACTTTATGAACTACAGATTTTAGTGAGACAATAATATCGGTTTTAGTGATTTTATTTTAGTAGATAATATCGATAATAATTACCTATATAGCCCACTTGCATTTCCAAAACGGAACGCATATTACCGTTTAGTTGACTACTTGTAATTTATATCTTTTTTTGGGATGCAAGTAACAAGCCGTAGCCATTTTTCTCCAAATCGATATACTGTTTCCTTCCACTGTCCATTTTCCTCAAAAAAAAATAATTAATAATTCTTGACCATTTTCCTCCACTTTCCATTTGCTCCAATAAATTATAAATAAAATATACAGGCCTGGATGGAACTCTGTTTTTTGATATTTTTATATCAAACTTTATAATAATATGTCTTTAAAAATAATACAATCTCAAGCTTTTTTTTTACAACTTATATTTGAAATAAAATATTGGAGTTCATGCAGATAAAAAAATAGTGATTAAAATACAATAATTCTGCAGTGCCTGGGAATTATTCTTGTAAAGTAATTTTTTTTCGATATTATATACACCATATAAACCAACTCCTCTCTTAAATAGGCATAGGGCAGTAGACTAGTGGAAAAATGTTATAAATAAAGTGGCACCTAAAATATAAAATATAACCGGCAGCAGTGTTGTTTGGACCAATTATTATTTTCTACAATAAGAACCAAACTAAATAGACGAAAATAATTAGTAATTATGGAAACACATTATGGCTTATATAATAAATCAGTAAACTTGTGATAGGTTATACTCCATATGCCCGCGTTTAAAAATTGTGTACTATATAGTATGATATTGCTATGTTTATATTGTATAGAATCTAGGAAAGAAAATCCCTGGAAAAAAATCTTTAAAGCAATACATAACGATAACTGTTGAAAACAGCTGTCTAAGATAATAATTAATAAAAAAGGTGGTTAAGTGAATGTCGCTCTTCTGGACAGTAGATGACAAGTGGGTCACTGTAATGGATGGTGTTAAATTTGAATTCAATGATATAATATCATTGTATAAGAAAAACGATTCTGAGCGAAAACGGTCAGTCAGCATATGATATTAACACCAAGTATATTTAATGATTTTATTGTGAATAAAGTGATTTATATATAACCTATTTACGTAGAATCTTGTTTTAAATTGTCAATCCTTAGCTATAAAAGTTGAACATTTTACACATTTTTAACTACAAAATAATTATTACTTTTTAAATTTGATAAACTTTGTTGAAATTCGAAATTTTACGGAAAAAAAGTGCGCGGCATCGGCTATTATATAATAAAATTCAAATAATAAAAAAATACATATGCTATGATAATAACTTTTGTCATGATATTTATGGTAATAACTATAATGTTGCAATAATAATAGTCAGGTATAGTTCAAGAATATATATACTTAGAGCTTTATAGCTTTATATTGGTTGAAATTTAAATAAAACGTTTATTATACACGGTGTTGAGTTTATCTAGATAAATATATTTAAAGAATTCTTTTATCTTATCTAGATAAATAGAGATTATTAATTTACACAGTTATTTAAGATAAAAATCATCTGTTTACTTTGGACCCCATAAAGTACCAACTAGATTTACTTTTCTATCAAAAAAGTAACTATTGAAGAAAATCCAAGCATTTTTACTGTCCTAAAAGGTGATGACAGACACAAAAATAAAAAAATAAAAAAACACACATCATTACAAAATCAATACATTCATCGCGTCGCTCAGAATCTAAAATTATATTATATTACTATTAGTTATTATTTTTGACAGCTGTATCCAACAGCTTGATACATAGTATTGGGGAATTTTTTTCGGGATTCTATATATTATATACCTACATTTAAATATCATTCTACATAGAACACACTTATTTTCAAGAACCGCAGTGTACTCAAGTAGGAATATCAATTTGAATATGTCTATTTCCCGTACACTTTCTTAAATCATATTTCGTATACAGCCATATTTTTGAAAGTAATTATCAATAATTTGCAAGTCCATTCCCGAGACTTGCAAGTCAATAACAAAGGAGTTATAAGGGGTGGAATTGAGGAAGCATTTCATTAAAGTGGAAGGGTGTCTTTTGACCAACCACGTGAAGGGGCGTCGCCGCCATCGCTGAATCCCCTTCATGTAGGGGAGCATCGATGCGTCATTGTCTGTATTGTGTAATATTGAGCTGCGCTGAGGACCGTTCAGCGATTTATTTCTAAACTTCACTCCTTTCTCGCCGGTACTGCTCTCCTGATGACGGCTCTACTCAAATATGTGATGGGATGAACATAGATTAATTTCATAGGTTGGCATAATGTTATATTTTATAATTGCAACCAATACAACACGTTCCGATTATTGGAAATTTGGAACCCAAGTATGTATAATACAATACATCATTATATTGTGCATATCGTTTGACCGCTTTAAACAGCAGTCTGTGACAACATTAATTGTAATGCAACAATGCAAGCCGTTAAGAGGACGTTACAGCTGCTTTTGTTTTCTTAATAAATCGATTCACTCTAGTTTTTAAACTAAAGAAGCCAGACGTGATCGGCTGACCGTAGATTTGCCATATTCCGTACTTGTAAGACGGAAACGCGCGTTTATTTTCCTCTTAATGGTTTATTGTCGTACTGCTCCTGTGTTATTATTAAAAATGCCTCAGGCTTATATGTTTTTTATTTTTCAGGTATGATATCGTTAGCTGTGGTGGCAGCATATTGGATTTGACACATTTCAATGGTTGATATAACATTTGTTTCAAAACAAACAACGGGGTCAGCAAACAAAGGTTCACTATTATGGTAAATTACATCATTTATTAATAATTACTTATAACAATAATTGTTCAAGTCACATTGAAATACTTACTTATTGTAGTTTGATAATATATTAAGTAATCAGGCTATGTGATGTTGTTTGGATCGTATACATATACAAGTGGTTTTGTATTAAATAGGTACTATGTTCGATATGACAGGACCTGCAAATGGGGGGCCTGAAATAAGAGGTGCCCGAATATTTTAGGAGCCCGTTGAAATGTATTTGTAATTTTTGAAATTTTGATGGAAATACTAATTTTTATAGTAATTTTGTTATTTTAAGCTGTGGGTTTTACTATTTATTACCTGAAAATTGTGTATGGAACACCCATATCGCTTTTAATTGGTTGTATTTTTTTTTAGGAAGTTTTATATAAGGCCCTCAAAAACATTTAGTACGGGGGTCCAAAATTTGATGTGGAGGGACTGGTCTGGCCAGCTTTGTCACTGAATTTTTTTAGGTTTATAGTTTATAGTAGGTAGGTTGTGTTGTTAGAATTTATGAAAAACATTAATTCACTATCTTTTCAGGCAAACTAAAATACAGAAATACTAAAGTGTGCATTTAGCTTAGTAGAATATTACAGAGATCCTTTGAATTTTTAATTATAATAATAATATATTTATTTTTATTTCACAAATCTAAAAAAAAACATGTACAGATGTTAGCTATAATATAGGGTTGGCGCTCCCGGGAAGGAATATTCCCATTCCCGGGAATTCCTGACAACACCGGGAACGGAAATTTCCGACATTTTCAAAATTTGCCAAAAATGAAAATTTTACGAGTAATTATTCTTGGTTACTATTGACAACATATTTTGATATCTGTACTGATTCCGTCTCTTAATTCACAAAGTCACATGTTGCTCTTCAGTATTTTATTACTGTTAAGACTTATGAAATCAAATTCAAAGCTCTTAAAAATTACAATTTAAAAAAAATAATGTATATTAATTTAAATTACAATAAAAATTAAAATGTATTGATATATCAATATATTATATATTTATAGATTATCATAATATGGTCTGTAAATTGTAATAGAAGATTTTACGCTAATAAATAATACTTAGAATAGGACTGGAATATTTATAATTTAACTTCTAGTTGCATTAAGTCGAAGCAGTATACATGATATGTACAGGTACAGGTCCAACAATTAACAAAAATTCATTTGTCTTGGTCAATTTCTTTGGGAATACTTTTTCGACTAAAAATCAAGTTTTTAAAAATGTGTGTTTAATCAAAAATATTCTGAAAACAGGATTTAAAGTTCAGGGTCTAAAATCAGTTGGTGGATCTAAAAAAAATCTTTGAGTTATTGGTAGAGATGTATCAGTGGTAAAAATTACAGATATAATTTCCACACTTGATTTTCCGAAGAAAACTTATGATCAAAAAAATAAATGTATGATATACATATTTTCTATAAATCTTGATATAAACGAACAGTGAATGTTAAAAATTGTTTTTATGTATTTGAAGTTTGAACTTATCGTACCAAAAGAAATAGGGGTTTATTTGGTTTAGTAATTATTACTATTGTTACTTAGTTTGTTTTTGACATGTTTAATAAATGTCGAACAATAAATGTTTTAAGAATTATATGCAAAAAGGGTGTTTTATATATTTTATTAAATTGTTATTTGCTATTTATTATAAGGTTAAGAGTGGTTAAGTGCTTAGTTAAACTAAAATTTACCAAAAATCATGATAATGTACATGTAATACATTATAATATAGTCATATGTTGAGTATACTATAATTCGGTCTCGCAATTTATTTAAGGTTCCCGTAAATTCCCACGTGTTCCCGGGAATTCCCGTCGATTAACGTTCTCGGGAATTGCTCATCCCTACTATAATATATATATATAAAATGATAATACAAAGATTTACAACTCCCCTATAAGCCTAGCTTGTTTTGGGATGTTTATTTGAATTCAGTCAATGACATACTAAATATTTTTAATACTATAGATAGAAATTACATATTACATTTGTGGTTAATCATAAATTAATTAGTGTCAGATAAACTTTATTTCAGTAAGATTTCAAATTATTAACATTATTATAATTATATATTATATTAATTCTAAGTGGTCTACATAATTTGATTGCTATTGAAATAGAACTTTTCATGTCGAAATCTTATACTATCTAGTCACGTTTCACATATTATTCTTGTTTTGTATCAAATACCAACTTGAAATTATCTTTATATCATATTATTATTAGGTAAAATTATTTTATATTTTACAGCTTATTATATTTTCGTATCTTACCCATACGATTACAATATACAACACACATACTATAAAGTCAATTACATTTAACCGATATGCACTTCAGACTTATTTAAAATATGATAATTTGATTACATCTAATTTATATACATTCGTTTCAAAAATTTATAGGTAGGTACACACAGTTTTTTTTTAGACATTTTAAGTTTAAATTTGGACGGAATTATATATTAATTAAACAATGAATAACGATGATTTCAGTTACTTCGTTGTAATTTAAAAATACTATTCGAGGGTTACTTGAAAGGTTTAACGTATATTCCTATATGTTATTATATTTTAAACACACAATGGTATTTTCAAATGCAATGGTTTATGGCCAAAATAAATTCAACTTACTATATTACCTATTAAAATTAAAAGTAAAATATTTAGTTAGCTATAAAATATATATTTGTGTAAAACGGTGTGTCTAGAAATCCGACCACGTATTTACAGAGACTTATTGCGCTGAGGTACTAGTGCCCGACTCATGTTAGACTTCGTGGTAAGCGTTTTAACTACGTTCCCTAACTTATTTAAGGCACACTCTAGCAAACATGTTTTCTGTACCTACCATATAATGATTACTCAATGATTATATTTCCATTATAGGTATATGATTTATGAAATGGCCATCAGTATACCAACTTACATTATACCTTTGGCATCATTAATTAATATCATTATAATAGTATATTGGACAGTATCTGATTGCGTGCCCAAGTCGGATAAGTAAAAGATTTTTTTTCACTTTTTTATTTTCCGATTCCGTTCTATAGTATAGTAGGTTACCATTCAATTAGGTACTCTATTTTAACTGACTTTTATACTTGTATTTGTTGCTCTACCTACTTCCACAATACATAGCCGTATTGCCCCATTGGCAGGGAAAAATTGCAAATACCTAATTTCAGATTATTTTCTATTTTTTCTAATTTAATTTAACAGTAACATTGATCATTTTAGTCACCGTTTATTCGACTACCTTTGTATCAATGTTGAAGTTCTTGCAATAATATCTTCAGTTGATTATCGTTTTAATCTGTTTTAAATATGTTGTTTCTTTAATACATCAGAAGAATCTGATTCATGATAATGATTAGTTAAAACACTCTCATTTTCGAAGAACTCTGATTCAATTATCTTAAAAAAAGATATGAATTTCTTATATTTTGTAGAACTCTGACGCCCAACATATTGTAGAAACGATATTTAAAATTATCAATGACAAAAATTTGTTTATTTTTTTCGCTAAAACGGTATTTAATAATTATTTAGAATTTTAAATAGAAATCGATCAACTCACGATAAACTTTAAAGTATCTCTAAGAAATTATTTGACGCATTAAAGCCTGAAGAATATTGTGGTCATGCATTTAGAATTATCGCACCAGTCGTAAATTAAATTGCTACGTGATTAATCGATACCAAGAGATCTTATTATCGTAATCTTGTCGAATAAATACCAAAAATTCGTGTTTAAATCGATCTAAACGCCATATGGGCCAGATGGTAAATTATTTATTATGTTGTTTATTAATGTTTCACATTTAACCCCATGTACCTATATTATATTGGTATACTAGCAGCTGTATTTTCCGGTTTCGTTGGGGAAATAATGAACAGAAATAAAATACAGTGCTTTATCTGTGTATCTCGGTTTTATAGTGCTTCCCATTTATATTTGTGTATGTATATTGTATACTGTTTAGGTATATATAATATGCATTATGTATAATGTATATACTATATATTATGATATAGTATGTATTTTGTGCATAACGTTATTCTCGAAGCATACATAAAAATAGGGTTTTTTTGTACATACACATTACACATGAATACGCTTTACCGACACAATCTATTATAAAGTTTGCAGCTTACGTTTGTGTCTTTTTGGTGAGTCACCGCTGAAAATTTTCGACAGATGTTATTTTCAATACCCCGAGGGCCTTGACGCTCAAATCCAATTTGTTCTGTCGATGTTCACGATTAGGGGACGTCAAAAACATATATTATGTGTATATAGTATTTATATATATTAATAGCTGGGTATGGGAAAGTAAACCTTTTTCAAACTATAATAAGCTAGATAGATATTCTCATTCCCTTGAAGTGTAGTCCACCGTCATATGGCGTTCAAACATTAGGAGTTGGTGTCGAATGAAGAACACGAGGATTTAGTAGAAATAGAATTATTGATTTATTAAATTAAACACTATTGAAAAGAGTATATTGAATACTGATTTTATACTAATATAAAAGGTTCTGATTAAAAACTAAATGACGCTCTGTTGTGATATTTAAAAGATGCTCTGATATAAGACTTAAGGATTGCTCGATAGAGTAACGCTCGTGTCGTTCACTCTTTACAGACTTTTCTCGACTGACTATCACCGACCGGGCCCGTCGCAATGGTCCGTCCCGGAGCCTTCGGTATGTGCTGACCCAGCCATTTCGGTCACGTAGACCATCGTGAGAACCGAAACGGTCACACACTCCTTTTGCCCTGAGTCAACACATTTAAGTGTATATGCGAGCCTCCAGTACATACTATATATATACATACATACATACATACATACATAGTATACACAATATACAACGCCCTAAGTTAATACTAGGGACCCTCATATAGGGACCCTCATGTTTGTTGTATACACTGACGACTGACGAGGGTTGGCTGTCCATGCGATATAATATTTGTGTAAGTGCGTCCTAAAATATGTGGCATACTCAAAAATGATTGATTTTCAATAGTGTCAGTGTAAAATACAGGGCTTGCATTTGAAAATAAAATTCCATTTTATGTTATTTAAATTGAAGCATTACACAATTTTTGTGTTTATCGTTATTTAGAGTTAATACGTTATTCAACTTTTGCATTTATCGTTATTCAGAATTAAAACGTTATCCAAGATTTACGTTTATCGTTATACAGAATTAAAACGTTATCCAAGTTTTCCATTTACCGTTATTAAGAACTAAAACGTTATACAAGTTTTGCATTTATTGTTATTTAAAATAGTGTTAATACCTATTAAATTTAAAAATAATAACTAATGGGGGTAGGTAGTATGGCCCGGATATGGAATATAATATAAACTAAAGTACTTTGAAACCAGATAATCAACAAAAAATCTCCCTAAGGATTTTGTTGTATATTTCATCAGTAAATCATAAGCTGTATGCTCTCGTTTATTAATAGAAATTAAAATGTTGTTTTCAGATTTTTTGTATTACGAAGGATATTGCATTTTTTTTTGGATATTTTTGGGTAAGGCACTTAGTAATTTATAATTTTGTTTTGTTGGACCCTCTAAGGTTTTTTTATTTAAAATTATTCGTTTGTTATTTGATTTTCACAAATGTCCCTAACCTAACGAGTTGCAAGCGCATGCCTGCCGGACGTGCGTAAAAAAGCTAGTCGGAGCATTGGTACCGCTCGGGCGTAGGCAATGTCGAATTTCAATGGGACTGACTCCGACTTCCGCATAATGATATTTTGGAATCCGTATTCCCAGTACATGCCCAGTACGTGCCACCATAGGTGGCACACGGTGGCTCCAGAACTGTGCCGTCTGGTACGGAGCTTCGGCTCTGGTGCTGGTGGTCCATAGACAACACCCCCGAACGGGTGGACCTCTATTATACAGCGCTTACACACGGTCCACAGTTGTAGCCTCAAGGATCGAGGATACTGAAGCGTAGTCCACCGTCGTATGGCGTTCAAATATAGGAGTTGATGTCGAATGAAATACACAAGGATTTAATAGAAATAGAATTGTTGATTTATTAAATTAAAACACTATTAAAAAGAATATATTGAATACTGATTTTACACTAATATACGAGGTTCTGATTAAAAACTAAATGATGTTCTGTTGTAATATAAAAAGATGCTCTGATATAAAACTTAAGGATTACTCGATAGAGTCACGATCGTGTCGTTTACTCTTTACGGACTTAACTTGACTAACTACCACCGACCGGGCCCGTCGCAACGGTCCGTCCGGGGGCCTTCGGTATGTGCTGACCCAGCCATTTCGGTCACGTAGACCATCGTGAGAACCGAAACGGTCACACACTCCTTTTGCCCTGAGTCAACACATTTGAGTGTATATGCGAGCCTCCAGTATATACTATATATACATACACATATATATATACTTACATACATACATGTATACACACATAGTACATACTATATACAGCATACCCACATACACACATATACAACAATAATCACAACAACTGTTTTCCCGCTAGCATCAATGCCGGGGCAGGGTTGCTGCCGCGGCACGACCTTCGTGGAGCGGTATGGTTTTTCAAGACAGATAGCCGATGTCCGCACTGAATCATCGGGTTTGAGTGCTTTATGGTGACCTCAGTCGGTTTTCTATACGCACGTGTTCAACCACGAGTTTGCTGGGCCTATGAATTCTGTCAGGATTATGTGAGGGAGCCCGGCGCGTGATTGGAGGTCTGCGACTGCGTTGTCCGACACGCACCGGTGTAATTCATCTAATCCTACCGGTATGTCGCAGTACGGTGTAATGCCCCAACTCGGGTAGGTTGCTCTTGTGCGGAATATAAAGGTTTCCTTCATCACCTCAGTCCCTGTAAGACAGGGACCCGTGCCGAGGTCTTTTGACATGTCTAACAAATATTGCTCTTCCTCAGTACGTTTCAATATTGGAACGCCTGGAACACAACTGTTAGTTTTGTCATGAGTCCGCACCACACATTCGGTCCTTTCCGATCGCTTGCACCATGGGTGCGGATTTTTCTTTCGTGATGAACGAATGGGCATTCACTTAGCAGATCGTGGGTCTAGAATGAAAAGGTTCTAAATCGTTTTTATGAAATTGTCCAGGAGAGCAATTTTAAGGTTTGAGTTAAAATATTTTACTCCTTGATCAACATTTTGTTTAAATTAAAGTTCTAAGGCATGTAGCAACTTGTGTAGTTTAATTCACATCATTATAATAATAATTTGCTGTATTGGTTGGTAATTCAATTAATAAAATACAAATTATAAATTGTTTAGTATGAAAAGGTTCTACAATATTAGAACCCTTTCATCCTAAAATAAAAAAAATATATTTAATTAGAACTTTTTCATACTTAACTGTAATTTGTATTTTTGTTAACTGAATCCTTTTCAGAATAATGCTTTCTCATTGCTACCAACCTTCTAACACAAGACAATGTAATAATAATTATGAAACATCGAAATCGTATTTATCGTATTTATCTCGATCGTAAAATAATGTTGAATAGGTATGCATAAAATAAATGCAATTAATAATTGTCCGTGGGTAAAACAGACTATAATTTTATCAATATTATTGTGTACCACAATATTATCGTACAATAACAATAATAATATTATTGTACTATCGGTAGTGCTTAATTGAATTAGAACCTTTTCATACTATACCGTATCGTTAATAATTTGGTTCTATTAACCGAGTTTTTTCAATTTGATTAAATTGTGCTTATAATTAAATTTTTGGCGATTTAGAACCTTTTACTTCTAAAAAAATCATCAATAATGATCGTATAATCCTGAATGTTAGCTTAAAAGATGCGCCATTGCATTCTAAAACCATTTATGTTAAAAAGTGACTTTTGAAGAAAATGGGATTTAGAACCTTTTCATTCTAGACCCACGAGATGCTGTGCGATTCGTAGGGGCCTACATATAGCAAGCTGCCTCACCTCTCGGGTTTAAATAGTGGACTGGTTGGTCTGCTCAAAACTGCCTAACCAGTCCGCCTTCCCCTTCATTGGTAATTCCTCTGCGTTATCACTGGACAGTCTAATTGATCACCTCATTTAAGAATTGATTAGTCAGATTTTTACCAACGTCTATAAAAAAGTTATTTACGAAATTTGACGCCCCAAATGTATCAAATGCTGTATATATTGCACTGTCATTTGCTTTTATGGCTTCAATTTTATATTTGTTTTTGTGGATAGTAACTAATAGTTCATTAATTAATTTCCAAGTTACTTTGTATTATACGAACTGTTTTAAAATTTTTCATAAAATTTGATTTTAGCAAGCCTTAATAATTTTATTTTTATATATTTTATAGTAAGCCGCAAGTTTAATATTATTTGGGTGTTTATACATCCTTTAGAGAGGAATAATTTACGACGAGTAGAACACAAAAAACCTTTTGGTATCGATTCTTTTAACCTTTTACGTTTTGAGTTAACAGATTTAGAAATAGAAGAAACATTTAGGGCATTTGTAAAACTATTTTTTTTAACCACAAGGGTATGGGTTTTTCTGGCAAACCAAATGTCTTACAACTATAGACTATAGAGGTAAAAATAATTTTGTGGACAGCTATCATCAGTTACGCAAGACAAAATAAGTTTTTTTACAAAGATGGGTAATTTGTTGACATTTGGTCACTGGACGGGATTTGGCGAACTGAAAAAATACCAGATAATTATCCACTTATCCACTGCGGTCTTCCGAACACGTTACATATAGCTTGGAATACCGACTGTGCTGCAGAACCGTCTTATTGTTATCTGTGGTTGTTTGTACAACTGAGTAGCGTAGAACAGCTCATAGAAGTGCGGACTTCGGAATGCGGACCGGAGTGTGTTTTATTTCTAAACTTCTTATACTTGTCACTAGTACTGTTCTTCTGCCTCATCACCTCCGAACCGATATTGATTGTTTTACATTCAGTAAGCCATCGGTTGGCTTAACTTTAATAATAAATACTGTTAACGGGTACAAAACATGATATATTATTATTTTTTGCTGATTTTGTCGTTCTTCGACGACAATGTAGATTTTTTTTTATTATTAACTTTATCCATCGTTTATGCTAGGTTTGTTCTCGTTTCAATTTCAAGAAGTTGTTGATTCGGTACTGGCTGTTGCAGTACAGTATCGCTTTAAAAGCCAGTTCTGTGGACAATGTCCACTTTCCGGGCCCAAGGAAATAGTTGTTGGTCATGCAGAGAATCCGGATTCGTTAGTGCTGCTTGCTGATTATTTTTACTTTGGCTGCAAGCCCGTGAAACCCATGTATTATTTCAGAACTCCAAGTAAGTATAAATCAATGCATCATCATTATTTCAATGAATTCAGTATAGTGAATAACACCAGGTATGTGAACAATTTTTCCTCTTTTAATATGTCTGTCATTTTAATATTTTATCTATATTATGTTCAGTACTTAACCCTAAATTGTATTATTATATAAAACAAGTTGTAATATTCATCATAAAAAAACAAAATATGAATGTAAAAATTATTACAGAAAACAGTATAGGTACATTTTTTTAGATTAAATAATAATCATTATCTAGTCACTTTTCACATATTATTATTCTTGTTTTGTATAAAATACCAACTTGAAATTATCTTTATTCAATAAGGTAACATTATATTATATTTTACAGCCGGTTATATTTTCATATCTTATCCATACTATTATAATATTATACATACTATATAGTCAATTAAAATTAACTGATATACATCATACACTTCAAACTTATTTACAATTTTATAATTTGATTAAATCTAATTTATATAAATTCATTTAAAAAGCACGACGACACAAAAACTACGAGAACGATATTAAAAAATAGTTCAATTTGTTTCATAAACATTATAGACATTTGACATTTACACTAAATCATTATACCAGCATTTTGTATACATGATAAGTTTTTAAAAATATTTTTAATCTTTGCGAGTTATTTTTAGAAATAGCACGAGAGATTTTCGATTATAATATGTTAACATCTTTACGCCCCCCCCCTACGTGTGTTACATGAATCATAGCCTTCTGGGTAGTTCTTTCTTTATTTTTGGGTTTATTTAGTCGTAGCAAGGTTTTTTTATATTTAGTTTGATATTCATATCGATTTCGTTTGCGATTTCAATTAGAGTGAAGTACGTCATCTTTTGACGTATTTCGTTCAATGGTTGACACTGTTCTATTTCGAGTTGAGAATCGATATTGTTCAGCTGGAATGCGCATTCCAGATGTCTTGAATAATCCATATTACTTGCGAATTGGTGGTACGTAGGCTCTGGGATTTTTCAATTGTTTTGTAGCCTTCCACAACGAATAATCAGTGTCGTTGCTGAAATATTACTCAAATAAGATTTGAATCTTTCGTTTTTGACTCCTTTTATTTTATCGTGTAAAAGTCTGCAAGTACTGTTCTAGATCCGTTGGATACGATCTCTCGTACGGTGCCATTTTTTCTTTACTAGTGCCTAGTTTTCTATAGGGTAGGTGATCTCACGATTAATTCTTGCTGGTATTTCAGGTATTGCAAATTTCGCTGCCTTAATAACTTTAACTTAATACATTTTTCTTCATTAGCGCTATCAATTAGCCTTGCGTTATTTTTTTTATAACATTTGAGCTTAACGTAAGAAGCACTAATAGGTGATCCGACGTAAATTCTACGAGTTCTATTATTTTGACATATAATTATAGTATACCTTTCATTATAAAGAAGTCTAGTAAATCTGGAATCTTGTTCTGTTCAGATGGCCAATACGTTGCTTTTCTCGTACAAATTATTTCAGTATTAATATTGCTTATTTTCAACTTTAACAATAAAATATATTCTTATCATTTGTACTATCAGTCTTTCGTAATAAGCTTTCAAAAATCTTATTAATGAGGAACGTATCTTATATGTAAAATGTAGGAAATATTATTGCAACTCAGTAACTTTTAAGTTTATACTAGTAGCATGCGTTGATAAGGGATTGATCTCTTCAGGAAACATTCTTTCCTTAAGGTCGTAGTCTGGATCGTTAATTTTGTTTATTTTTGAGTTGATACTATCTGGATGTAGCGCTGCCATTTTTGGTATGAAGGATGTAGGTACATTATTTGGTAAATGGACCAAAGCGAAGATGTAAAAGCAAATAGTATCGTTTCACAATTGCAATTTGTATGCTGGCAACAATATTGAACAGTGTCACTTACACACCAGTCATGGACGCCAATATTCAGAACCAAACAGTCAACAATAAACAAAATACAAAAGAAAGAAAAATGTGAATAGAGATCTCGTTATAAAAAAAAGAATTGTAGTCACTACCTACTTGTTATAAATAGTTCACCCTTTCATGTGTAATGGTTAAGTGTAGTCATAAACATTTCTACTGATTTCTCTGCTAACGATGAACATATTTTTCTTCTTCATCGATTTCGCGTGCCTCGAATTGTTCACCTTACGCAGATCATCTTCATACAAAACCACCAACTGAGTACTATTCCAATGGTGGTGGGGTCAACGAGATTTACACAGCATCACATGTGGTTTTGATCGAAGAGTGGCCGCCATTACCGATGGCTGCGGTCTGCCACCATGTGGATGACGATCACTGTTATAGATTGTGGTGTTGCTTCCACAGAAGCTGTTAAAGGCAACCTTAGAAGTATATGTTGGCACTGTAATTAACAGCTGACTTCGCATTATATCCAAACGGTCGTTTACGCACATGAATTATGGATTTCAAGACGTTGGTAGTGTACATAAAAATGGGCCACATGAATTTTCTTGAAAATAATAACGATAAAGATGATTACGACCGCGAAGGCTACAGTAAAAAAGACGACGTCCAGGACAGGCAAGATGATGAAAACGCCAGCGCCAATCCATATCTTCTATTAAATGAACGCATATGAGTAATCCTTCAGCACATTCTTTCATTGCAAGGATCTGAGTACTTTTTGCATATGCCTTTTTGGAAACCAACTGATTATCGGATCCACCGCTGCCACAGAAAAGCAAATGTCACCTCACAGTGGTAGCTGCGACCGCCGCCGATAGGGGTACGAATATCAATCATATATTGGCAAATCAAAGCTTCACCACACTAAAATCTTTGCATGTAGAACAGATGTCGCCTCTTCCGTTCTGTAATAAATGCATATTATTTCGAAAAATTTCTAAAAAGATATCAGAGCGCCAGACTGCAAATCCCACGACTCGAGGTGCCCATGGAAATTTGGAACCAGATGTTGGGTATTTTTTAGCAGACTGAGTGCTTGAAACAAGCATAGACTTCTGAGGTCAACGTCCATGTCGGAAAGTGGAACGTCATTATGAATACATGAATTAGAAATTCCACAGGGACTGTAAATGGCAAAAACTCACACATCAGTCCCGGACACCAGTCATCAGAGGGAAACATTTCACAATAATATACAAATAACAAATAGTTGCAAAATGTGAACACAGATCACTTATATATTAAAATAAATGGTAGTCACTACTCTTTGGCAATTTTAGTCTCTTGGAAGTGACATTTTTTAGTGTAATCATAAAATTTATAATATTATATGGTAAATTAGACTAGAATTTTAACATTAAATATATTATATATATATATATATTTTTATTAATCTTGTATTAAATCGGCTGCAAAGGCCATTAGTTACAGTTTTTTTTATTTTTTATTATATTTACATATACAGTTAGGTGAATAAGATATACTTAAGAATAATACATTGTTTGTTGCTCTACTGTGTGAAGGTGTGTTACGATACCGTGTTCATCTAGATTTGGTTTAGTAGGCCAGTTTTTCTTAAGAAGTTGATCACGTTGTTCATATCTTCTGTGTTGGGACCTAAATATTAGATGAGATGTTATATTTTTTTGCGTCTACTTCGTATTTAAAGCATTAAGTTATTAAGTGCTTAATGGTTAAGATACGCCGCAAGTTGGGCTCTGAGCAGGTTCTTCTCTGGTCATAAGGAACTTATGGATTAACCTTGTGTGGTCTATCCGATTGATATCTATTTTTCTCTTTTGTTGAGATTGTGGTTAGACCAAGGATATATTGTATTTTTGATTTCGCAGAGTTTTGTAAGTTATCTCAACCAGTGTTCCTACCATTTGATTTGGATAATATTTTGGATTTGGTTTTGCTTCCGCGTATGTTGTCATGTTTAATTTTGGAGTGTTTGGTGATTTTGCAGTGCCCTGGGACCCAGATTAGAGATATTTTTGATCCTCTGCTCTTTGACTGGCTTTTTTGTTGTTGTGTAAGCTTGGCTATGTCAGTTGTGTTTGTTTTATTTTTTAGACTTAAGAATGTGCTTAGACAGTGAGAGAATTATATCGTTTCTGTGGTTGTGCCCGTGATTAAGTATGGTCTCAACTGTCTTTAGGATAGCTATGGTTTCTGCGGTGTAGAATGACCAACTTTCTGGAAGTCTTAAAATAGATTTTCGATTTTCTCTAATAATTGATATTCCCACTCCTTCTTCTGATTTGGAGGCGTCTCTGTAAAAAATGTTGTCATTTTTGTGTCTCTGAAGTATTTAGTTTATATGGTTTTTATATATTATTGGAGGGGTATTTTATAGTTGATTCAGTTATTGCCATAAAAAAGATTCTGAACGGTTACCAAATATACCTTCAAAAAAACAATCCGCCCTTAGGATCGGAGACTCGATCAACGAATTTTTTTAAAATATGTAGATACTCTCTCTGGTTAAACCACTTCCATTTTTGATATGAATGACATATGTCCACAATTTGTTGAATGTACTAAAGATGGACGCCGAAGTAAAAACCGAGAATATTTTTATGAAATAACTGCAGTTTTAAATGAGTTGTAGCCACTTATTTTTGGAAATTGTATTCTCTTGACAGTGAAATTGTTTTATGTATCATAAAAATGTCTTGTATTCCAAACGACGTTCCTCATCTTCTTTATCGACTTCATCGATCATCGCCATCAGCATAGTGGCAGACCGCAGCCAACAGCATTAGAAATCACACGTCGACCAAAATCGCATTTAATGCTACGTAAATCCACTGCGGAGTTGCTGCCACAGGCCGACAGTAATGGGGACGCGAACGTTGACCTCAGAAGTCTATGCTTGTTTCAAGCACTCAGTCTGCTAAAAAATACCCAACATCTGGTTCCAAATTTCCATGGGCACCTCGAGTCGTGGGATTTGCAGTCTGGCGCTCTGAGAACATTTTAAAAACTTTTCGAAATAGTATGCATTAATTACAGAACGGAAGAGGCGACATCTGTTCTACACGAAAAGATTTTACTGTGGTGAAGCTTTGATTTGCCAATATATGATTGATATTCGTACCCCTATCTGTGGCGGTTGCAGCTACCACCGTGAGTTTACATTTGCTTTTCTGTGGCAGCGGTGGATCCGATAATCAGTTGGTTTCCAAAAAGGCATATGCAAAAAGTACTCAGATCCTTGCAATGAAAGGATGTGCTGAAGGCCTGCTTATATGTGTTCATTTAACAGAAGATATGGATTGGCGCTGGCGTTTTCATCATCTTGCCTGTCCCGGACGTCGTCTTTTTTACTGTAGCCTTCGCGGTCGTAATCATCTTTATCGTTCTTATTTTCAAGAAAATGCATGTGGCCCATTTTGATGTACACTACCGACGTCTTGAAATCCATAATTTATGTGCGTAAACGACGGCTTGGATATAACGCAAAGTCCGCTGTTAATAATCCCGGTAGACTCAACCTGTATAATTATATACACAAGTATACAAACTGGTTTAATAATTTGATTTAAAGATAACAGGTTAATAATTATCTCTAATGATATTAGCTTTATTTTATACCCATATTATATGGATCCAAAAGAAGTTCATTAAATTAATAACAGTTGAAAAATACGTTGAAGAAATTGGTTTTGAAACATTTGTTTGGCCACGAACTACGTTTGCTAACAGGTTTGCTGCCGGAAGACTTGGCAGGTGATTCCCTCAAGTTCAACCGTGGCGATGGGATTCCTGTCTAGGGTAGGTGCCAGTGGCGTCTAAACGTTTATCACTTCATGTAAAATATCACAGCAATTAAGTCAGTTTCTTCCCAGGATTCCTATTGGTAATTGCAAGGTTCTTCGATCTGATATGGTTTCTATCTCCGGTTACTTTTCATGCCAAGTGCATTTTACTACGTTAATGTAAACTAAAAACTTCCTGGGATGATCCACTGCCGCCAGTCATTGCTAAGAAATGGCAACAATTTATGGACGTCATGCTAAGTTGGCGGACAGAGATTCGCATTCCACGTTATATTGGTGGGTGCACTGGGATAGAATTTTTGTTGTGTGGTTTTAGCGATACCTCCGAAAGAAGTTATGCTGCTGTTCTGTACATTCATGTGACTGATCAGTCTCAGAAGGTAACTGTATACTTGCTAGGGGCAAAAACCAAACCGGCACCGTTAAAGACAACCACAATAACCAGATTGGAGTTAAGTGGAGCTCAGCGGCCGTCGGGGTGGCCTAATAGTCTGGCCAACTGTCGGCAGAGCTGGCAGCATCACGCGCCAAAAGAGACAACTTCAAACGTGGGTTGTGATGATAATTTGACGATTTTCTTCATTTATGTTTTTACCGTAAAAGGTTTTCCAAATTAATAAATAAACGTTTTTGAATGTTTTGATGAAAAATTCATGAGTACTTAAACTGGTTAAGAAGGACATGGACTACATAGAAATAGGACAGGTATGATTTCCACACATTTGAAATCATGATTGTGTGTACTGTGATTAGAATAAAATAATATAATTTAAAAGTTGAAGGATCCACAAAAAACTAAAATTGTTACCTATTCATTGTTTATATCATAAATAGGTAAACGTCCAAATTTTAATTTAAAATATCTATAAAAAAAAACACCTATTAAATATTTTTTAAGTTTTTTGGCTACAGTATGAAATACTTATGAGAAACCTTGTTACTCACTACTACTGAACTTCTATAAGTAATAGGTCTACTTGCACACAAATTAAGTTAATAATCAGTCTACTATTTTCTCTACTTGTTGGAACAAACTTTCTTTAAATTGGTTTATTATTCATAAAATAGTTTTTGGAACTCGCTGGAGTTAGTGAAGGAACCAGAACTAGAAAAAAATAACTATTATAAATACAGTTGTTTTCACAATAGTATTTACATTAATAAGGTAACATATGATTAATATATAAATAACATTACTCATATTCCTAATATTAGGTACTATAAATATATTAAAATGTACTATTTAAGTTTAAATTAAGTCTATATTTATGTAATTTATTAATCAAATTTATTTATATAGAAATGTTTTATAATATATATAAGTAAACATTAAAATGGCATTTTTATCAAAATTAATATCACCCTAAATAATTCATGTATCGAGTAGTAATAAAAGTGTATAAGATGTATAATTGATGTACAAACAAACTATTTTAAACCATTACTCAGATGTATAAATATATGAATATATAAAATATGTAAACATTGAATTTAAAACAATGATATTAAAAAAAAAAAAATGTGAATACTGTAAAAAATAATCGCACCTCATATTATGTATCTAATTTTTATAATCGTACTATTTTGAAAATATATATCATTTTAATACTCATATAAAATATTAAAACCAATGACCATTACAACGTATGAAAAATATATTCTACACTTTTATAATGTATTCTTTTAAAATAAGGAACACCATTTGTACAATTTGTAAAACTTGTAAATTCATCAACAAAGAACAAGTAAAAAAGGACAAAGTTAAAAATAAAAAGTTAGTAAACAACATACACCTATCTGGTCATCAAAACCAAATTTTACTCTAAACGATGAATGTAACGGAGGAAACACTTTCGCCAAAAAAACACTCTCACTTACTACGAAGCATACACACAAACTGTACGGCACCCACAACTATTACAAAATCCGACAAAACCATTGCAACGAAAAACTGGTGATAAAATGTGATAACCACAAAAACTCATACAGAAATATATGTAATTGGTCTGGTTTTCAATATCCAAACATTAGCGCCAATACCACAACCACACGCTCGAGACGTTGCATTCAGCATAAATAGAGAAGCTGGTGGTGACAATACCACACAACATCCGAATATTCCAGCCAGCGAAGATAAAACCGTTCATTCATCGACAGAATGTTAAACAAACTCTTTTGATTGCCAAATAACTGTTGCTCACACGGCGCAACTCTTCAGGCGATCATCTTCAGTTTAATCGGTCTTGACTGAGACATTCTCGAGCCTACGGTGTAAAAATGTATTTTCTCGTCGCACCTTTTTAAAAGTACAACCTCAAAAAAAAAAAACAAGAGAAAGACACCAGCTATTTCACGCATCAACAAAGTTGGCATCGAGTCACTAGTGATAAATCTATAAAAAATGTTGTAACTTAGCAAATACACACACTCCCCCCCCCCCCCCATCAAACAAAAAACTAAACGGACAGCATCTGTCTGTAACTATTACAAGAATCGATAAAACTATAGACCAGAATAATCGTTATAACAAATGATAATCAAACCACATGCAGTTGGTGTGATTTCAAGACGCAAACTTCGGCACAATACGCCATCCACAATACACGCTTGAAACAGAGCATTTAGCATAAATATAGATGGACAACGTCGTACTCTACAGTCATTCAAGAACGTCCAAACCATCAACACATCAATAATTGAAAACCAAAGACCAAGGCAGACACAACTCGCAGCGAAGACTCTCGTAACTACTAGGCGGCAATACTAGCGTGAGTGATGATAATTGTTCAGACGGTTTCCTCACAACTTTCACTTCATTTATGATCATAATATAATACATGGTACATGCATTCGCCACTACATCGGACCTTACTCCACTATTCACCCAGATCAGCTGGAATAACTGTTTGCGGCATATTATGCCCGATTATCTAATAACATACTACTTTTATAAAACATAACTATGACGATGGCGGTGACACCACCACGATATCCGACAACTACAGCCGGAAAAGATAACATAGTCCATACACCGACGAACAACTAAAATGCCCCTTTTTAGGGCCAAATAACTTATGCTCTCCTGGCGTGCCTCTTCAGGCAATCGTCTTTGGTTCACTCGGTTTCAACCGTGACTTCCTCGAGATCGCAGTCGAGTAAAGGTGAACTACTCCATTAGAATTGTATAAATAATCGTACAACATATCATTTATACCCAAAAAATGTATCGTCTCGTCGTGCCTTTTCAGGCCCAATACCACCCGTCATAATACGCTTCCTCGGCTCTGTTACATTACCCGGGATAACTTGATTTTCGATTTTTTTTAAAGATATTACAAAATAATAGCACCAACGCGATACTTGAAAACTCAAGTATTATTATTTTTGAAACAGGTGACCGATTGTCACACTGTTTTAAAAATCAATATCAAACATCTCAACAATAAAATAATGTAACACAAAATGTATTATAATGAACTTAATATTTAAGCATTATGAATGTATTTGATACACATTTAGAATTAACTTGTACTTATTAGCATGACAATAATTAATATAACATTCAATTCTATGATATTAAATAATTGACTCAATAATGTAAAACTGTTGTCTAATTAAAATAGAACATTTGAATGTATAAACATAAATAAAATGTATGAAAATAAATGTATATCAATAATCGTTCCGCGGTTCCGCCTACTAGATATTATACGTATGCCGAACTATACTCAAATCATCGAGAGAACGCAAGTCAGTGGCGCCCAAAATTCGTCTATTGCTGGACATTCCCACCACTTTACCAATACGAGTGCCGCCTGTCAAATTTCACTGCCACCGCTAGATACCCCGTAGCGGGAGACTTTAGAGTTTAGACCTCCAGACTGAATGCGCAAGCAATTTCCGTTCTTTCAGTGATTTGGGTATAGTCTCGTTTCATCGCTTGCTCCGTGTATTGCTATCAGGTCATCACTCATCAGTAAAGTAAAATATTAAATACTATTATATTATTTATATTTTTTTTTAAAAAAAAAAACGTGAAATTGTACTTGTGTCTAACAACCAAATCCTCTTTTATACCCCAGGGCTTCGGCCATCCTATATTTATATTAATGTGTCACTGCGGATACACTGTATACCAGTGATATACGACGTTAACTGTAATATATCACGTAACAATTTATAGTGCCATGTAAAATATTTAATGTTTACATTTTAAGTATGTATTTGTAAAATATGTATCAATAACAATAAATAATGTTGGTGTACAAAAATGTAAAATTTTTACTACAGCTGATACCTTTGTTTATTTTATAAGTATGATATTATAATAAATATTAAATTATACATCTGTGTTCAAAAAATTGTGTAACTAAAATATACAATCTTATAAAATGACAGTTATATTGTTGATTTACTAAATGTATTACCTAATTTAATATAAGATACCATTTTCATTGTTTATGTCATCACTGGTGTAAGTTGTTTACCGATTGGACTATCCGCCTATGACACATTGAATACATTGTGCCGTCTAGTGTTTTTTGGTGCGTTAAAAAGTTAAAAGTTGAAAGCCATCAGGTCGTACATTCGTTGACCGTTGTATAGTACGGTGTTCGTACAGTGATTTTACGTCTGTAAAAACATCGTATCGCATAAATCTGTATTTGAATGTCTAGCTATCAGTCATCACCCGGGAACTTTGATTTACGTGCAAGTATGATTCTTATTTAGACAATCATACTGCGTAGGATCGAAGACAATTCTCCGATGCTTTTCTATATGTATAAAAAGTACAAAGTCGAAAGCTGTATTTCAGTGTCTAGCAGAGTGGTTTTCAAACTTTTATTGAACGCGGCACACCGTGCTCCTCAAAAAATTTTCACGGCACACTGACCTTTTTTTTGCACTGAATAATTAGATGATCAAAATTGCATTGAATTATAATTATATACGTACATTTAATTAGAAATGTGTGGTTGACGGGCTAGCAAATTTTTATTAATTATATTTTTATAATTGTATTCTTGTACGAATTGTTGAACTTTCCGAAAGACCGTGGCACACTCAGTAAATGCTCGCGACACACCAGTGTGCCACGGCACCCAGTTTGAAAACCACTGGTCTAGCTACTATTCATGAGCCGTGTAAGACATTAACCCACTGGGCAATCCACCTATTGGGAATTAGATACAATGTGCCGTTCTTTATCTGGTGCTCGTTGATTTGCATGCAATAAAACCACCTCGGTAGATAATAGGTATGCGAGGAGTTTATTTTTATCAAATATGCAATCCATCTGCAGTTGAATTAAGGTAATCGTGTTAATAGAAGCAAAGATAGACCTCTAACACTGTATGAATTAATTAAAAATCCATTAAAGCATTTGTTGAAAAAATATTTATTTTCTCATACTTCCTAATTACAATGAGAAATACATTTTTTATAACAATTTAATGCCAATATGCTTCAAAAATAGCACTTTAACATCGAATAATGGTAATAATAGTATAGTGATACAAAATCATAACATCTACAAAAGCAACAATAATTCATCACCTGGTAAGTAGGTATGTACAATGTACTCCATTTAATTATTTTATTTATATATTTTATTTTGACTACCTAATCAATTGGTCGAGTTTCGGGGAAGGTTTTAAATGTTTTGATGTATAGATACCTAATATGATTAATACGTCGTAGAAAAACGACAAAAATTATGAAAATAGATCATAAAATCGAAAAAAAAACAACTTTTACTTCACTTATGATCATAATATGATACTTGATACATGCAACCGCCACTACCTCGGACCAACTCCACTAATGATCCAGATCAGCTGGAATAACTGTTTGCGGCATATTATGCCCGATTACCTAATGACATACTACTATTATAAAACGTAACTATGACGATGGCGGTGACACCACAACGACATCCGACAACTACAGTCGGCAAAGATAACATATTCCATACACCAACGGACAACGAAAATGCTATTGGTATGTCACGGCATGAATTCATCCAGTCAGACACTGTGTGATTTCCACGCCCCGTTAATTAAATAACTGTTGCTCTCCTGCCGTGCCTCTCCAGGCAATCATCTTTGATTCTCTCGGTTTCAACCGTGACTTCCTCGAGATCGCAGTCGAGTAAAGGTGAACTACTCCATCAGAATTGTATAAATAATCGTACAACATATCATTTATACCCAAAAAATTTATCGTCTCGTCGTGCCTTTTCAGGCCCAATACCACCCGTCATAATACGCTTCCTCGGCCCTGTTACATTAATCGGGATAACTTTATTCTCGATTTTTTTTAAAGATATTACAAAATAATAACACCAACGCGATACTTGAAAACCAAGTATTATTATTTTCGAAACAGGTGACCGATTGTCACACTGTTTCAAGAACCAATATCAAACATCTCAACAATAAAATAATGTAACACAAAATGTATAATAATAAACATAATACGTAAGCATTATGAATGTATTTGATACACGTTTAAACTGGACGTATAACTATAAGCATGTTTTAAAATTGTATGAAATTTATTTTCTTGAAAAATTTCATGAAATATTCCATTTCCATGAAAAATAAAAATAAAATGTTTTTTATATCTAAAAGTTTATAGTCGTGAAATTCCAAGTAAAAAATTTAAAAAATTTGTTTGTTGTAAGAAACCAAGAAAATATTTAACATATTTACATATAATTTATATGTTGTTTAACAAATCTATAATATAACAAATTTAAACATTGCCTTTTAACTCGTAAGTTACAAACTCATAAACCAACTCAACATCATAACATATTTTTGAGAGCCACGACTCTGCGAATGCATACTATACTATATTATAATAAATTATATTATATTATATTCACAATGTATACAGTCATAAACTACTTTTATAACAGTCGTGAATCGTGACCTTTTACAATATACAAAATATGATCTATATATTAAATAAAAGAGTCCAGAGCACCTTCACATAATCACATCACTTAGTCGCACACACACACACACACACACACACACAACACACACACACACACACACACACATACGACTTTTGTATACTTAATAATTACTGAAAATATACACTATTATTTCATTACCTGGTCGAAATTAATTCAACTTTATATCAAACCATTATCTTACAACAATTTTTTAAAACTCATGAAAAAAATGTGTTTACTCTCAAAATAATGATAGGAATATTTTTTAGCACTACATAATATAGAATATACAAAAATGAAATAATAAATCAACAAAAATAATATGTTTCTCTTTATTTCTAAGTGTGTAATCAACATATTATTTCTGATCATCTATGACCAAACGCGTTTAAAAGAAGAAAAAATATTTTTCATAATTTCATTGAAATATTTCAAGAAGAGTGAAATTTTCAATTTTGAAATATTTCAAATTTAGAACCCTAATGCAAGACAATAATTAATATAACATTCAATTCTATGGTATTAAATAATTGACTAAATAATGTAAAACTGTTGTCTAATTAAAATAAAACATTTGAATGCATAAATAATTAGAATCATTATTATTGGTTTTGATAATATATATTTCATTGAAATTTGACATTAAAATATCTGTAAAATAACTGTGTTAATATATTTTCTAGATTTTTTGGTTACAGTATGAACTTTTAATGTGAATCTTAGTTTTATATTTTAAATCCTTAGCTATAATCATTGAACGTTTTATTATTTTGTTATCACAATAATTGATTATTTTTTAGATTTTGATAACATTTGATGTTAACCTTAAATACTTATAAAAAACATCGCAACTATGGATCGTTAATATTTATTAACTGCTATCATAACAACTAATAGGAACTTTGTATTATATTTTTAAGTTTTTTAGAATAAAAATCAAAAAAGATTGAAAATTTCAATGAATATAAATAACTCAAAACAAGTCAAAATATTTAAATATGATGATAAAATAAACATTTAATGAAAATGTCAAGTACGTATAGCACAAAATTCAACCCTTATTATGTCAAAAACACATATTATAACATTTAAAAAATTTATATAAATTCTTTAAATAAATTAAATTGTTTTCTCTTTATCTCTTCTCATATACCTTAAAAAAATTTCAACCACTAAAAAAAATAGATTTTCAACATTTTATAATTATGTCCAAATAAGGTATATGATACAACTATTTAAATCAAACCAATATTAAAATCAAGGCTTAGCACATGAATCATTTCTTGGGGTTTCTGGTTTCAGTCGCTGGTGTCAAACACCGGAATAAAAAATTTAAATAAACATTCGGGTTTTCAAAACCACTATTATTCGTGTTTATATTGGTTTATATGGGCGTTGAGTAATCTGCAAAAAACATAGCTTTTAATGATTCCCCCCCCCCCATATTATTAATAATAACAGCAACAAAAATGCGTGAGAGGTGCGTCGTAGTTTGATACAAATTACAAACACGTGGGCTTGGAATAAAATAGTTCAATGTATATAAAAAATTTCAAGAATGGTTTTTTTATCTGTTCAGTCAAGAATTATTTTTCTCTAGTTTTTAGTCTTAGAAAAAATTTTATTTATCTCATACCTATTTAAACAGTTATCAGAAACAAAAGGTTCTTTGTGACCCTTATCCAAACAATGTGTTGGATACATCAATAGAACATTTTGTTTTTAAATTTATATTTAAATCAAATAGTGTTATCTAATAAACCAAATAGTTATTATAAACAAAAAGTGTTATCGAAAATAAGTGAATGTAAATATGCAATAATTAGCATAATTAGCGTGCATCTTTGTTGTTGTTATTTATAAAAATTGGCGCATTTCACACGCAGTACGTCGCCGGTACTAAAATACCGAAAGAGGTACCTACCCTCGATGATCGGGTCCAGTACCTATAATGATGCACCAAAAAAAAAAAAACACATTGTTAAAATTAAGTTATCATAAATCAATTAATTTGAAATCAATATGTTCTATCGATAGAACGTTTTATTTTTCAAAAATAGAATTGGGAACAAAAAGTTCTACCAGTAGAACCTTTTGTATCCAAACTATAAATTTTAAAGTTATTTAATATTTTGAGAACTTAAAAGGATTTATTTTTGCAATACCAATTAATGAATTGATCGCACGGAAATTTGTAGATTTTTTGATGTCAAATATTTCAGCTGACTTGTTCCTTATGTTATTTTAATTTTTGAATCTTAAAAACGCTCTACTGAACAATTTTGATATTGTCACATAGAACTCTTTGATTCCGAGCCCGCAAACATACAATTTACCACTTGTGAAATCAAAGGATATAATAAAATATTTAAAATTGGCGTTGAGCCATAGAGAAATAAAATAAAATATAAATTATGATTTCGCGATTTCCGGAAACTGGTAAATATTGCCACGAATTATGATATTTGTTACTAATTTAGGTATAATAATACCAGTAGTATATATATACCAATCCTGGCGCAGTACCTTATAAATCAATAAAAGATCACAAAAAAAAAAAAAAATAATGTGCAAAAAGATCAGAAAATTGAAATGCAATAATAATTAAAATATTTTTCACAAAATCTAAATGCAATATTTCTTAAAATATTTTTCAAAATACTTATGTTATAAAGACACATTCCTAGTACAGAATAACTTGTTAAAATACGGCATTTTTCATTTGGAGTTGAGGGGTCCAAAACGCCCTGGTTCAAACGAAAAAACAGCATTTCAACAAGGTATGACACAGTAGAATTAGTATTAAAAAAAAATTGAAAAAATTAAAATTTCAGCACACATGTCATTTAAATGCAATATTTCCGAAAATATTTTTCAAAAACCGAAATGCATTAATAATTAAAATTATTTTTAATAGAATTGTTCTATTAAAAATAAAAGTCCTATAAGTGCCCCATATACTACTTTTTTGGTATATATATAGGTAGTAGTACACGCAAAGCTTTGTTGGATATTTCAGAATATTCATCTTTAATGCTGCTTCAAAATCCTAAAAGTAAAAAATGAAGAAAATTTCATTTGTAACGAAGAATCAGATAAAATATCGATTAATTGTTCTTCTTCAGTAGTTGTGAAATTTGGTAATGGGTTTTCACTAAAACTAAACGGATCTTTAATCCAATTGTATTGTACGATGTCTTCTGGAAAATATTTCTCGAAATATGTCATCAGATGATCAGAAATTATGTTTAGTGAGCTCATTGGTAATTCAAGATCATTATCTTCAAGAAAACTTTTTAAAAATGAAAAACACGTGGCTTTACCGTTTTCTTCGGTTAGTTTCCTTTGCCATAACTCGATTTTTTTAATAAAAGTAACCATTTTATCATATAATTGCAGAATATGAGTTTCTTTACCTTGTAAAGATGTGTTGAGTATATTAAGTTTTTCAAAAATATCACATAAATACGCTAATTTAATTACAAAATCACTATCAATAAACTTGTTAAAATCATTATGACCTTCTTCACTCAAATAAGTTTAAAGTTCTTGTCTAAGTTCGAACACTCGTACTAGTACGTTTCCTTTTGATAGCCATCTAGAATTACAATAAAACAGTAACGTAGTATGCTCTGCTCCCATTTCTTCACATATTTTTTTAAAGAACCTTGCTTTAACAGGCCTTGTTTTTATGTAGTTTACTACTTTTATAACTGTTTGAAGTACGGTATTTATCGATGGACACATATTTTGTGATGCTAAAGATTCTCGATGAATAATACAATGAGTCCATATCATTTCTGGAGCTATTTTTCGTATTAAAGCCTGAAGTCCACCATAATGACCAGCCATAGCTCGAGCCCCATCTGTACATACACCCAAACAGTTTTCCCAATTAATATTATTACAATTCATAAAGTCATTAGTGATATCAAATAAGGTTTGAGCCTTAGTGTCTCCGAAAATTGGTTTACAAAATAATAACTCTTCTATAATATTTGTTTTGTCCATAAAACGAATATAACATATCAAGTGTGCGTCTTTATTACTATCGGTAGCTTCATCAAGTTGAATTGCAAAATTTTTGTTTTTTAATTTACTAATAAGCTGTTCATTTATATTTTCAGAAATATCATGAATTCGCCGACTTATAGTATTATTAGACAAGGGAATATTTTTAAGTTGGTTTGCAGCAGATTCCCCGATCATAGTAGAAACCATATCAATTGCTGATGGTAAAATGAGTTCTTCAGCAATTGTATGAGGTTTTTTACTCTGAGCAACACGAAATGCTACCTTATAAGAAGCTAAAAGTGCTTTGGTTGGAACACTTGTCTGTTTAATAAAACTGGTTGATTGTTTTTCTAATTGTTCACGTTGCCTTACAAAATAATCACGTTTTTTATTAATTAACGATCCATGATTAGTTTCAAAATGACGCTTTAATTTATTTGGAATCATACTATCGGCAGCTAATACTTTTAAACAAATAACACATTTCGGACGTTCTTCGTTGTCTATTTTAATGTAAGTAAAACCAAAGTCTAAATAACTATCATTGTATTTTCTGAACTTACGTTTATTTTGTTCTTTATTGTTGTCTTCATTTAAACGCTTGGTTGTACTCTTAATATTAAGAAATTTTTCCATTTTTCCAGAAAAGATATAAAACACGAGTTGATAATGCGCAATTCGAAAATGACGAATACACCTTACGTACGGTTCGTTCACGACGACTACTGCTATTGCCGTGCAAATATATTAATATTGGTCATTACTCATTATAATTCTACACTATTAGGTAGGGTAGACGCAATAATATTCGGTTATCGATAATCCGATAATGCTGTAACGACATTTACGGAAATCCCCGAATCAAGTATAATGTATATTATTGTACGAATATAACGAGACTTTAAGTAATACCATTGATTTCATAATACATAGATAAGCAATTCTATAGAGTAATTTGGTTTATTATTATTTTTTTTCATCAGTATGAAATATTTGTTTGGAATAGTTATGACATTTCAACAAAATTATTGTTGATTTAAAGATATCAATATTTACCACGCGGCTCGCGCCTTCCCTGCCAAAAGCTTGAGCCTCCCAAGGGAGGCGCGCCTCACAGTTTGGGAACCGCCGCCATAAAGATTTAAATGATGTGTGTTGAGATGTTGTGAATGTTGAGATGCTGAGCCAATGGAATAGGTTTTGTGAGATGCCGTGAAAGATGAGTTGTTGAATTAATGCCATAGATTTTAGAGGTTGAGTTGTTGAGTTGTTGAGCTATTGGAAAGTGTTTAAGTTGTAGTAACATAAATGTTGCCAGTTGACCTTAACATCTCCGAAATCAGGATTGTTGGAAAGCTTGTAAGAATAGATAAGAAATTATAACATTATTAATTAATTAGTTTTTTCTGAAAATATATTACATTATTAGGTGTTATATTCCAATTTCCTCCTAAAAAAGAAATTGTTCTAATATTATAGATAATTTTAAATGTTCAGATTCCTACAATACATTATCTTATACTGAAAGACGCAGAATAATTTTAGATTTAAAAAGAGAAAATACTAAAATGATTGTATTAAATTTTCAAGTATTTTTACTCAACAAATAAAGTTTTATTGACATTCATAGAAAAAAAAACTAAAAAAATTGATTATTTCCGTGAACGGCTCATAACAAGTAAAAATATTTTTGAATATTTTATGGTGTATAGCAAAAGCTAATATGAATATTCAGTGAAAATTTCATGTCTCGGTCATTCATTTTAGAGAAAAAACCAAAATCGATAACATAAAGTCAAATAAAGTGAATAAAGTAATTTATACATAACACATTTACGTGAAACCTTGTTTTCAATTTTCATTCCTTAGCCATAAAAGTTGAGCATTTTATATACATCTTTATCTACAAAATAATTATTAAATTTAAAACTTTATCAATTTTGTCAAAAATCAAACTTTAAATTCTCATAAAAAAAAGTTGTGCATATGTATTTTTAATATAGCTAACAAGTATCACGTCGGGCGCTTGCAATATTATGAATAATTATTAGCAACCGAAAATTAGTAAATTATGACAATGTCGCGGCCATATACCTACTATATTTGATGATATAATTATGAATTAAGTAATTTATATATTACTAACTGTCCCACCCGGCGTTGCTCGGGAAAAAGTTCCCTCAGGTGAAATTGTTGGCAATAGCCAATATTATAACTTATGAGTATAAGTTTAAGGACTCAAAAATGCATAAATTGTATATATATTATAGCCGATCCCGTTCATTGCGTTGCTCGTTAAAATATGTACCAACTCTATAGGATTCAAACTTTGTTCAATTCGTTTATTTAACAATTGGTGAATGATGTTCAAAACTTGAACATTTTCATCGATTATCTTGAATATATAATTACCTGAGAGACACGCTTGTATGTATTGTATGCGTGAGACACGTGGTATGTTTTCAGGTAGGCAATCCACCTGCGGTGGATTGCAGGCTCTTCGAAATGCGTACGTTATTACGAATGTTTTATTTACACGTTGATATTACGATGTGCATGTGTCAAAAAATTAGTCTTGGGAATACCATTTTTACTAAGCTATATAGCTTTCTCTACGATTCACGTATGAACTGATATACAAAATTTTTCAGACCATAAAAAAGAATATTTTGGGTAAAAACCTGTTACCTATTCGCTACCTAAATTAAAAACTTGTCTTAAAACATTAATATTGAATAACCAATAACACTACCCTATAATACTTACTATTAATTAATATATTGTTTGAATGTATCCTTGTAATTATAATCATTTAATTTATTGTTTTTTTTTGTGCTCTCTATAGCTATGTGATGTAATAATTTACTTATAAACTTTAACGGCTAATATTATGTATTTGAATTTATGATTGTTACTGAATCTGTTCTACTTACTTTGTACTCTATGCCCTTGGGCGTTTATAGTTAATTTGTACTTGTCTACGGCCTATCTATTGATAATAATTACAATAACACTTATAAAATTAAAATTAATTAAAGAATATATTATTAACGTATATACTATACCTACGTCCAACATAGTACGACACGTACGACAGTTATTTTTCGTTCACCAGTTTCAATGTTGAGCTGTTAGTTTTACAATGAATTTACCTATTATTAATTAAACTATACTTAGAAGACTATCTGTGTTCTCTCGATCGACTTTTTACGATATTTTAATTTTTAAGCAAGTTATGGGTAGGTATGTACAATATAAGATAACGATGCACACATCATTTTCTTACTACCTCCAAGTTATATAACACACAACAATAACTAGGTCAACATTCATATTTCACTCAAACATCACAACAAACAGCACGCTATTACATTGTCTGCGATCCGACGAAATCGGATTGCCTACCTATGTGGCTAACTTGAAAGTTATTTTGACTTGAGATGACTGAATACTATTGTATTTATATAATACATATGAAAAATGACCATTAAATATTAATTTTCACTATTTATAAAAATTTACCGAAACGGTTCAAACAATATTTAATAGTCATTAATAATTGATATTTATTTTCAAATATTTTTTTAATTTTAAATATATATATGCTGTGTGGGAACAGTATTGTGAGATTCGAAATTTTTAATATTCAAGTATTATTATGTTATTATTATTATTATTATTATTATTATTTATATTATTATTCGCGTACCCTGCTACAACAATGGAACAAAAAAAGACAGACATTATGGAAATAAAAAAAAAGAACTGGAAATATGAATGCCTTACTTACGTCTAAAATAAAAAAAGTAAGTATCTTTTATTTAGTTTTGTACAATTAAATGACATACTAACATATAGAGAAGATAGTAGTAATAATAGCTGATAATCTAAAATGTTTTAATATAATATTAAATTATTACATAATCGTTATAATAGCAGGGGAGCCCCAGCTTAATTTTTTTATGAATTAAAAAGTCGTGGCAGAATGGTATATATAATATATAACATTATGAATTATTCAATTATTTTATTATTTTTTACAGATTTCATATTCTATAAATATATATTGCACAGCGATAAATTACAATATTATATACTAATTACTAAATAAACTAACAGAACACGTGCCTATTAATTATAATTGTTTATTTATTGTTTCTTACGACGATGAAGGTGATCCATGGAAAATTTAGAATCATTGTAAACATGCGACATAGTTTTAATTCAATACATTTAATAAATCACGAAGGATTTGAATGTTCGTTTCGAGATTTGGAATTTTTGAAAGAAGGAAGAAAAGGATTTGTCAGCAAATTTTACTTCGCATGTAAAATATGTGGCGTAAAGGTTAAAATTGACACTGAAAAAAATGACAATGATGTAAATATCAACATGGCCATAGTTCGTCAATATTCAATATTGGGCAAGGATATTCTCAACTGGAAGAGTTAACTGCTACGTTGAATATTATGCCGAATATGTCAAATCGAATATACCAAGAAACGCATACTAATATTTTTAATCACTTCAATGACATTGTTTGGAAAGAAATGTTATTAGCTGGTAAGGAGGAGGTAAATTAGTGATTGAGAAGTCGATTATCTAGGTAGACCCAAGATAACTGTTGCTGATGGAGCCTGGAGTAAACGATCATAACCGTACTAAATATAATGCTTTATCTGGAGTTGTAAGTATCTCTATACCTATACCTTTTTCTGAATAGTAAATTAATAACTTGCATGCTATTGGTTTACTATAGTAGATGTATATACCAAATAATTACAAATATAATTTTAAATTAATTTGAACCAGGCTTGTATAATATTGGAGTTAGGACATAAAACATTTTGTTTTGTAGAGTTTGAAATAAATATTGTTGCATTTGTCAAGCGACGGAGAAAAAAGAATCATTACAGATTTCTGATAATTTATGTTTTAAAAATTGGAGTGCTCCTTCTACTTCAATGGAAGCTGATATTGTAGTAGAGGGATTTAATCGAAGTGTGTCAATACACAATCTAATATAGGTATTCACAGTTAATTGGTAATAAAACTAAGTTGAATCAGATTAATTTAATAGTTAAAATTAAAATAAATAATCGGGGAAAAAGTTATAAAATAAAATAGTTAGAGAAAAACGAGAATTTGTTTGCAAAATCAATTTTTACAAAATCATTTTTATGAGTACGATGTAATTGAATAAGTAAATTTTCACCGTATGAAGAATTATTTATAGGCACATGGTTTAATTTACAAAATATTTTGAGTTTTTTAAATTATTAATAGTCATTTGAAATGTTCGCTATTTAAAATTTTTTTTTATGAATGTCGTTAAAAAAATTGTGCTTTGTCAAAACGCTTGAAAATGTAATACTTGTTTTTTCATAAGTTGCTATGATAAGTAATTAAAAATAAAATTGATCGTGATTTGACAAAAGTCGAACAAATTACCAAAATGATTTTTAGCAGAGCGAGTTCCTGAATTGTATACGTCTTTATTAATGTTTAATATAATTTAGAGGATGGCGATAGCAGTGTAATGAAGCGATTAATAATGAAAAAGGCATATGGTCCAAATTTCGTAATAAAAAAGGTTGAATGTACCAATGACTTATTGCGAAATTATATAAATCGAATGAGGGATATTATAGGTAAGTGCCTAAAGAAAAAACGATAAAGTTGAAGTAAACCAGGCTGCTATCGTACAGCTGTTCAGTGTTCAAGATAGATAACTCACCTAATGTGCATATTTTTTAGGTTACTACAGAACACTGTAAAAAATAAATATATATACGTATATTTTACTCAAATTTACTAAGGCTTCAATATGCAGTGACAGAGGCGATCAAGTACAGAAAAAAACTTCTTACTGATAAGGTTATGTGAAGAAATAATAACTCTTATAATAAATAGTTATTTGACAAATGGACCATTTCATGTATTTGGAGATCACAGTAACTGCAAATCCTATTTTTGTAGTGGGAATAAAGAAGGTAAGATAGTATATTCTGATTTCAACGTTTTAAAAATATTTTTATATAGGTACTTGCGTAGACCGTTTCCGCACATTTATGCATCAGAGGCTAAAATGTAATTTTTTTCGTACTAGACACTTTAAATTAAACTTGGAGCTACCGTGGGGGAATTGCTCCCCCCCACCACCAAAGTGTAGGTTTTTAATCCATATGCATAATCATAGAGTAATCAATTTATATTTTTCTCTATCTACAGAGTCCAGACTACATCAACAATAAAACGATTTATGACGGTATATCGGTACGATTATTAATTATTATACATAATTTTACAGTAAATGCACTGAAATATGTACTTTAATATACAGGCAGTGAATTGCGAAATAAAAATCCCCGGAAAAATGTCCCCAGACTATAATATTACTCAAAATTACATGAAATTCATTAATCAAATGTTTTTTCAAAAACTATTTAGTGTAGTAATTACCACATTGTTAATATTTAATTACAAATATACAAAAGGTTTAGGGGAGTACTAACAAAAAAAAAAAAATTAATATATAATAAAAAATTTTCAAACGTTAACAATATTATTATTTTGTTTTATATCACGATTTGAACAACATACCGATAGGTTAATGGTCCTTTTAAAAGAATAGCTACTACATTCATTGACTATTGTTTGATAGTTATTTGTGTATCGATCATTCAGAATATTTTTTTATTTTTTTTATAATATCTCAAATATTTTATTTATAAGTAAAACTTGTAAAAACGACTCCTAATAATAATAATAACCACGGAGTGGCCGAGCGGACTAAGGCGTCGGTTCGAACCCTGCCGAGGGTGCTATTTGTCTTCGGGCAAGTCACGGTGTCCGGAGAGAAATGCTGCCATCCCCCACCCGGGCATGGCAGATACCTACGGGTGCCCAATAAAAAATCTGCCAAACCAAAAAACACACGTGTTTAGAAACCATAAAACAAAACACCTATAATGGTCTTAGTTGCCGGGCTTCATGATCAATTAAAAAAAAAAAAGTAATAATAATAATAATAATTAATATTAATATTTGAAATTCTTATCTATCTATTTCCCAATGTACCATAAAATGGTTTTTCAATTAAGGGTTCCGGTGCCAATTTTTCAAATTTTTCACAATTCTATAAAAGTTGAAAATTAAATTTTATATTTTAGTTGCCATCTCAATTATAATACTTTTCCACTAATCTACTACCCGAAACCTATTTAGGGGGGTTGACAGGAGGTATTATATCGAAAAAAATTACTTTACGGGAATAACTCTCAAGCTTTGTAGAACTATCGGATTTTGATGATTATTTTTTTATCTGAATATAATATATGTATATATATATGTATAATGTATTTATGTGTGTGTTTAAGGAGAAGAAAACCTAGTTCCGGAACTATCAAGACTTGGTGTTTGGGATGACATAACCAAATTGATGTACATTAAAGAGTATTTATGGTGAAAAAAATTATCCAAGGTCCAACTTAAAAACGTTCCCCTGAACAATTACATAAATTACGTTAGAACCTTTTCATTCGGAGACGACGATTTATAGAATATTATATTATAAGTAATAACTTAATAAAATCGCAGCGATTAAAGTTTGGTACCAAGAAATAAATTGTTATTTTTTTTTTAATTTAAACTATAATTATTAATTGCGATAAACATGTGCACCATTAAGGAAGGTATATTATTATAACGTCCAACTGGCTCTTATTTCAATATTATTTTCAATAAATAAGTCAAAAAAGTACAAACACAACATGACTAAATTATATTTCATATGACCAATGAAAACATTTTATTCAATATATTATATTGTATATTAAGGAGAACTGAAATGTGTAATTTAATGGTGATCCTACATTTTATGTTTAAAATAAATACTCCACCAAATCAAGACATTTTTAGTTTCAAACTCGTATCCCCCTTCCTATACGTATAAGACAAGTAAAAAAACAATATGGTCAAGAAGAAAAATCGGGCATACAAACATCACCCACAATAAATTAATGAAAAAAGAACCAAGACCTTTGTGCGAATTCTGTAACTCATCTCTAATATCTATAAAACACCTCCTCCTTGAATGGCCCAGCCGAAGAAAGAAAACTCTTTCCACAGCCAACTAATCTTGAAAATATTTTATCAATAAAAATCTTTAATTTATTAATGTAAATACTTAAAAAAACTAATCTGTAAAAATGAATTTAAATATTTCACATATGTAGGTACTTTATATTATAACTATAATTATACTATTCTTATTACCAAATCGCATCTCTAAGTTCTAATGTTTGATCATTATGTAGAATGTACCTACATATTATTATTATAGGGTAAAATATAAAATTAAAATGTTTTAGCTGATGACTTCATTGTTGAAACCGTAAAAAATATTTAAAAATAAAATTGATTTTGTTTAATCGAAATGCATTTCTTTCCAATTATAAGTTTCAATGTGATAAAAATTTGTTATTGATAATAATATACCAAGTAGTATAACACGCCATTTCCAGCGAGTTTTTCTACGTAAAAAACTAAGAATTTCTGATAAAGCCTGGCTCTTTGGCGGCCTCGTTTTGAAAGCGGGACAGTTTGAAAGTCGAGTTTCAGTGTCTAGAAATCTCTCATGACCCATGAAAATCGGCAATTCAATGATACTATCCCCCAGCGTATCATCACCCATCTAAGACGAAACCAAAATGAGCAATCCGCCTGCGGCGGATAAAGTGGTAGGTATGTGTCGTCGCATGTCCGGTGCTTTTTCATACATGTAAAAAGTGTAAAGTCAAAAACCCTGTTGTACTGTCTAGCAAGTTAGTCATCTCAAGTTAAAATCGATTAACTTTCAAGTTACTATTACAAAATTCGTGAAATAAATAAATAATAAGTGTCAAAATACTTTTATTATTACAGGATGGTATTTAAAGACCTAACTGTTTCTAAACTAGCAGCTTTCGGTTTTATTAAACTTATACTTATTTTCAGGACTAATCGTTGTATTCAGTTTAAAACAAGCTTTCATTCAAAATAAGTTATAGTATAATTAATAATATTTATTACGAATTCTAATAGTTGTATCAATTATTGTTAAATTACTAAGTAGTATGAGAAAAAAAATCTAAAAACCAGTTTAAAAATTAGTACAAATATCACCGAAATTATTTACAACAAAAAACAGTCACCAATAAAATAGCTTACTACTACATATTCATATACAAATAACCTCAGGTGGCAACCGATTTTTTGAGGTAAAGTCAAACTGCACCACTTGATAAATCAGTTTAACCTATTTCCGCTGCCCGAGATTACTTCTATATTATAAGACAGAGCATATAAAATACTATATAGTTATAGTATATAATACTATATAATACTATATACTACAATAATAAAATATAATTATAGTCGGAAAATAGTAAACAATAATAAACAACAATACACTATAGATATATACGACAGTAATGAACAATAATCAATAAATTAGAAAGATATACAATAATAAAATTATGCTAGAAATATACTATAAAATTTAAAAAAATAAATAAATCAATAATAATTACTAGACAACAATAATTTTTGTCACAAATTTAATTGTTACATTACATAAAGGACATTTATTTGATTTTATCCACGATTTTTTAGCACATGAGTAGCAACAATAAATATGGGCAATTTTTCCGTGATTAAATGCACCATTTTTAGGCATAATGTAACATAAGCTACATATGTTGTTAATATTTTCATTCATCCGAGTGTTATTATTTTCAATATGAGCTGAAACAACCGGTTGAGAATTTGATGGACTGGATTTCTCAGAATCTTCAAGTAAGTTGTATTCTGTTTTTGGCTTGGACACATTTAAACGTTTGACATTTTTTGTCTTGGGCCGAGGCTTACTCCCGAAAAATTCCATTCTATACTAAAAAAAAATTATAAAATTATAATTAAATAATATATCCTTATAATCAGTGATATACCTACATAAATAAAAATATATTAATTAACCATGTTTAATTCCCATGATATAATGTATTGTGATGTATGTTACAAGATTGTCAACACAAAATATAAAGATGGTCATAATTGTTGTCTCTATTCATCATACTGAATATTATATTGTTGTCGTGTAACAAAACCCATTACTTATATTTTAATATTAGAGTAAAATAATATAATATAAAAATAATTTAGAAAAAAAAGGCGCCAAGTCAACTCCATTGATGTGTTTATTTGTTCATTATAATCATTGAATTAGATATATCATTGATTTGCATATATCATTTAAAAAATGCATTAAAATGAATGACAAAATCACATCAATTTGCAAATTCTTACTCGAAAACAAACAAAACAGAATTGAAAGTAGGGATTGGGGTTTTCTTTTCTGCATTGTAGACATGTTTTAAAACAGGCTGGAGGAGGTAAATCTGTTTTTGGAGTAGTTACTCTTCCATCAGTGTCGTCAGGATTGTATCCATTGTCTGGTAAAGTATCATCACGATTTATAATACTATTGGTGACCTAAAAAAAAAAAAATAGAATATCTGGTGTACTAAGATGTTCACCATCTTACAAAATACATACAACATATCAAATTTGTATTCAGCAGTTCAAGTTTCTGTGATAATTATTAAGTTTGACAAAAGGTCAACTAGGTCTCACTATATTATTACGCTTACTAAACAAAATTGTAACGGCTAAATACAAGATTGTTGTGTTGTATGTTCTTACAACGGCAACAACACTGTGTGGCATCCTCTTGAAGTAATTATTTTAAGCCAAGATGAACATTATATATGATTAAATAATATATCTAAGATATTTAATTTTTACAAAGATTGTGAACAAAAAACGGTTTGTATTTTACCTTAAAATCTATCAATATTGAGGAATCTGAAAAATTTGATTCTATATTATGGCAAGACGATGAAGTGCTGATCACATCAAATTCTGTATGATTGGTTTGACCATTGTAGTCACAGTCGCTTCCACAACTCTTATCTGAGGAAAGATCTACTTCACTTATTGCTTCCACTAAGAAATGAGTAATACTAATTATTAAATATCCATAATAAATGTATAGTTGTTAATGTAAATTGTACAATAAAATTAAAACTAGATTCATCTTTTTAAGATAGACATAAAATTGATGCTAAATTACTTATAATTTTTATTTATCCTTTAGGAGTGCTCAAAATATTTCACAACCGAGGACGTAATACCCCCATGAGTTGTCTCTGTCTTACTAACGCAAAATATACCAAAATGTACGTCCGGAAATTCCAATGTTGTGATGTTGGCTTAAATATTGCAGTGAATTGATATATTAACAAACTTAAATCTATGAAAATTATCTCTGTTTTATTATTCGTTTTTTATGAAATTTTTATTTTTAAGTGAATTATAAACATTTTTAAATATTAATATTTTACTCATAATACACTTAAAAAATTTAATTTTGTAAAGACCAACGAAGATAATTTTCTCTTGGAACTGCTGGATGTCTTGGTATATTATGCATTAGTAAGACGTATACAATACATGTGCGTATGCCATCTTCTTAAATAGAACTGAAATTGAGGTTAGAAGAAACTCACAAAAGAGAATTCATATATTTTAATAATAGTTTCTTTAAACATAATGGAATACTTGAGACAATTTATTTTTATTTATAAAAAAAATGATCATTCAAAATAGTTGAAATATACTATTCTTTTAATGTTGACAAGTAAAAAAAATAACTCATTTAGTTGACAGTTTTTTTATGATATTGAAGCGTAGTCCACCGTCGTATGGCGTTCAAATATAGGAGTTGGTGTTGAATGAAATACACAAGGATTTAATAGAAATAGAATTATTGATTTATTAAATTAAAACACTATTAAAAAGAATATATTGAATACTGATTTTACACTAATATACGAGGTTCTGATTAAAAACTAAATGATGCTCTGTTGTAATATAAAAAGATGCTCTGATATAAAACTTAAGAATTACTCGATAGAGTCAAGATCGTGTCGTTCACTCTTTACGGACTTTTTTCGACTGTCTGCCACCGACCGGGCCCGTCGCAACGGTCCGTCCGGGGGCCTTCGGTATGTGCTGACCCAGCCATTTCGGTCACGTAGACCATCGTGAGAACCGAAACGGTCACACACTCCTTTTGCCCTGAGTCAACACATTTGAGTGTATATGCGAGTCTCCAGTATATACTATATATACATACACATATATATACTTACATACATACATGTATACACACATAGTAAATACTATATACAGCATACCCACATACACACATATACAACAATATGGACACTACAATTAATTACTTTAGTAAATACAGTACAATTTTTTTTTCATTTTCCTACTTTTATTAGGTATTTTACGGTATTTTATTTTCCAAAAGTTTATAGATTACAAATAAAATCAAACTATTAAGTAGAAAAGTTTAAAAAAATGTTGCACAAATAATTCAAATTAATTATTTAAAAAACCTTTTTTAGCATTTTATGAGCCACAGTTATTTATCAATGGTATTTAGTAAATCATTTTCAATTGGTAATAATTATACTTTTTTCAATGATAACATACAGTTTTTATTCTTCGAAAGCATTACACTTTTCTGAGTATTTCAGTACATAAAAATCGAATTTATGATGAGTAGTTTATGAGTTGTAAGTATCTAAAGTATAGATTTGAGGAAAAATGGACCAATATTTTGTGGGGTCATCACGTACCACTCCACTCCACTAAACTTTAAATAATTATAACTCATAAGCTACTCGTACTAAATTCAATTTTAATGTATCGAAAAACATAAAAAAAAAATATTCTGCTTTGGCTTATGGAATATAAAATTTAAAAATACATGTTGCCATATTATAAAAAACTTAAAAATGCAGATAATAAAAATACTAACCAAAATTTATTTTTTTAACAACTAGGAACCATGTAAAAAAATGTTATCGATAAAATGTATACTTTTTAAAATAATAAGTGTTCAATGATTGAATGATAAAAGCATCACCCAGTTAATGTGTATAATTGTTTTTTAATGGTAACAATTTATTCTATTGATGATACAATTACATGAAAAATGTCGTGAAATTAACTATTTTGAACTATATTTTTATAAACATATTTGTGTAAATAAACTTTATCAATACATGTACCTTTACTTTTAAAATTCAGAATATTGATTTTATATTAATTATTTACTCATATTTAAAATGTTAGTTTAATGTAGTGTAATAATGGTTGAAGCCTGGAGGTTAAATGACTATCAGAAATGTACAAATAGACTACATCATATAAATAAAATATTAAAAACTGGCGTCTGCATTATATTTGTTATTAACAATGTATTTTACATTCGTGCTTAACAATTTTCGGATAAAATACGTTTCTAATAAAATATTTTTCGGATAAAATTATTTTCGTAAATTTATTTTGGGATGATATATTTTCGGCTGAAATATTTTCGGCAATAATATAGCTCCTTGTCCATATGTATATATAAATCATTTCTTAAGAGGAAAAACCTACTTATGCGTTATAATTTAATGATAGGTACTAATTTTAGAGAGCGCGTATAAATACAGAAAATAAAGTAAAAGAAAGGAATTCATATAGAGAAATATGAAGATAGAAAAATAGTATATTAAAAGTATTATATTATGAAACCATATTTTTATAGAAAATCAAAATTATAGAACAGTATGATAAAATAAGTACAATTTTACCGAAAACATTTTATTACACAAATATGTCTAAAGAAAGCAATTTTAACAGAACAATATTTTCACAGAATGAAAATTTCATAGAAAAATATTTTTACCAATAATTATTTCATATAAACCAAATGATAGAAATTTAAATAGAAATAGAAATAGAAATATTCATAAAAGTTAACTATCGAAAATGTATCAGTAAAAAATTATTTTGGCTTATAAATATGTTCAGGAAATAGCATTACTTTGTACAAATATTTTAAGAAAAAAAATATTATTTAACAAATATATAAATAGAAACATAATTCCATCAAAAATAAAATTCCAGAATAGCATGAAGTTAGAAAAATGGTTTATCAATGAGTTGATAGAAAGCACTAGTAATATATTTAAATCATTATTCTCCTAAATAAAATATGCCACAAATAAAGATAGTACTATCTTTACTCTGTGGTACTATATAATATTATATACATCTGTGATCTGGTATAAGATCTGTGGGTACTATCTTTAATCGTGATAAATCATAATTTCCAAAATACCAGCAGCTGCATTCATGATGTAACCATGGAATTACGGTCAATAAATTATATTATACCTTAAAATTTAGATCATATTCTATTGTTCTATGTCTATACTCCTAGATCGCTACAGGCGGCGACCAAATCTCGTTTTAGGAGAAGAGGGCTCGTTAGCGCCGCTGCCAACGAAAAAAAGCGCCTTTTTACACATTATAAAATAACGAGATATTATTTTTAACCTTTATTATTTGTATTAACTTTTTTAGTAATAAAATGTATACAAAATAATATAAATAGGTAGGTACCAATAATTAATTTACAATTTTAACTTCAAAATACAACTTTCAGCACAATTTTTCGATATTAGGAAAAAAAGTAACCTTGTAAATTAATTTAAAAAAAAAAAATATCTTACAATAATAGTATTTAAAAAATATAAAAATGTATTTTATCATATATGTAGTTTACCTACTCATCATAAATTAATTAAAAATTAAGAAATATATATCTTATAATGATATTTAAATAATACATATAAAAAGATTGGTAAGTGGATGTCGCTCTGCTGTGCAGTAGGTTACAAGGGAGTCACTGTAATGGATAGTGTTAAGTTTGAATTCAATGATATAATATCATTGTATAAGATAAACCATTCTGAGCGAAAACGGTCAATCAGCTTATGATATTAGTATATTACCAAGTATATTTGATGATATTATTGTGAATAAAGTAATTTATATATTTACCTATTTACGTGGAACCTTGTTTTAAATTCTCAATCCTTAGCTATAAAAATTGAACATTTTATAAATGTTTAACTACAAAATAATTATAACATTTTAAATTTGATACATTTTGTCAAAATTTGAACTTTAAATGCTTGTAAAATAAAATTGTGCCAATATATTTTTACTATTTTTCAACTGCTATTGTAACGATATATCAGGAGCCTGGCATAAAATTTTCACGTTTTTTTACCCAACAAATAAAATTGTATTGATATTTATAGAAAAAAAAACTTAAAAAATTGAAAACTGACAATGTCTGTAAACAGCTCAAAAAGATTCTAATTATTTTTAAAATTTTATGGTATATAGAAAATGCTAATACAAACATTCGGTGAAATTTTCAAATATCTACTGTCATTCGTTTTTTAATTACAATAAAATAAGAAAATCGTTACATGAGACATCGAGTGAATATCAAATGTTGTAAAAATATGAATTTCAAACGCTCATAAAAATTTAATTTGATTTGCTTGTAGACATTTTTTTTTTTTTTGATAAAGGTAGATAAACTTATAGGTAATCTTGTATTACATTTTCAAATCTTAGATTTAAAAAGAAAAATTTCTATGAATTCTCAACTTAAAATAATTTGCTAATTTTCGTGATTTTTCAGTATTTTGTCAAGATTTTAAATTTAAATGCTTATAAATAAAAACTGTCACTAAGGATTTTTAATTTTTTTTAACTGCCTTTGAAACAATAACCTAGGAGTCTTCTATTAAATTTTCAAGCTTTTTTACCCAACAGATAAAATTTATTGATATTTATAGAAAAAAAAACTAAAAAAAATGGAAACTGACAATGTCCGTAAACAGCTCTATATAAGTCAAAATATTTGCGAAATGTTTTGGTGTATAGGAAATGCTAATAAAAACATTTAGTAAAAATTTCATGTACCTTCGGTCATTTGTTTTAGAGTTACACCAAAAACAAAAATCGATTTTCTCGAAAACAGTTTTTGCGTAAAAATTCCCGTTTTTCCTTAATTTTTTTTTTGTTTTTCATGTCGCGTAAGAAAACTTCTCAGAAATTTTTACTTTTTACCCCCCCAAAGTATCAACTAGATTCACTTTCCTATCAGAAAAGTTACTGTTGAAGAAAATCCAAGCACTTTTACTGTCCTAAAAGGTGATGATAGACACAAAAAAAAAAAAAATAAATGATAAATAAAAAAAAAACACATCATTGTAAAATCAATACATTCATCGCTACGCTCAGAATCTAAAAATCAAAAATTATAAAAAAGTATTATAAAATTATTTAAAAATTTTAAATTAAAAAAAAAGTAATATTACAATATTAACTTGTATGTATAATTTATTAACATCAATGACTATTATACACAAAAATTAAAACAAATTAAAATAAACATTTATTGTGGTCCAGAACTATGATCTTATATTATCGTATAGATCTTAAACACTAAGGTTTTATAGTCTTAAAGATTGGGTTCTGAATTAAAGAGATGCATTATTATTCTCTGTATAGGATCATTACATAAGTAATTTGTTGAACGATTAATGATTTGAAATATATGCGTAAATAGTGATTCAGTCCAGGGCACTTACACGAAATGCGATTTTATTTAATATACGAGTAGCATCTATTTTGCCATTAACCAGATTGTTAATGAATCGTATGTTCTTGCTGGTGTCAAGCCTAGCTAAATTCAATATCTTAGTAACATGTGGCGGGTTGTTAATTTTTAAGACATAACCGGCAAAAGAAAAAAAAACTTTTTTGGACGCTTTCAATTCGTTCCATGTTTCTTCAAGTGTAATGAGACCATATTACCGACCCATATTCCAGGATCGATCTTACTAATGAAGACGTATATATTGCTATAAGACAGTGATCACTGAGATTGGTCAAAATCTGACGCATAACGGCGAATGAAACCCAAAGTACGTAAATCTTTACATGTGATGTATTCGATGTGATTTTTGAAGGATAATGATGGCAATTTTAAATTATCGTTTAAAATTGTTCACGCCAAATAATATAATTACGTTAAGTGTAAAATAGTAATTGTCTCCGCGATCACTACTCCACCTCACAGTTCATGAAATAATAATTAATTTTCGGTAGCCGACGCATACACAAATACACACACCCACAAAAACACTATCTGTTGTGAATTATTTTAGTTTTATCGCAAACCTACCTAGTACCTAGTACCTACCTAACGTTATAACTAACGGACAGTATACGCACTGTTTGGCGCATTAGGTTTTGCCTATAACAATAAATACTATTTATACCGAAGTATGGATTCTTTAATCATTAAATATCCTGTTTGACCTTAATATTTGGTCCATACGTCTGTATAAAGGGTAAATACTAAATAGCAAAAACGCCCAAAGGTACACACTGTAAGCTACTATATTGTTTCAAAAGCAGATGAAAAAAATTAAAAAACCATAGTCCCCATTTTTTTTATAGGCATTTAAAGTTCAAATATTGACAAAATACGTAAAAATTACGAAAATTTGCAAATAATTTTGAGTTAGAAATTCATAAGTTTTTTTCTTTTTAAATCTAAGGTTGACACAAGATTCTGTAGTTTCTCTACCTTTATCAAAAAAAGAATGTCTACCAGCAAATCAAATAAAATTTTTATGATCGTTTGAACCTCATATTTTTATAACATTGGATATTTATTCGATTTGTTATGCAGCTATTTTCTTATTTTGTTGTGATTCAAAAACGAATAACCATAGACACTTGATATTTATATCTAATGTTTATTTTATCAATTTCTATACTTGATAAAATTGTCAAAATATTTTAACTTGTTTTGAGCTGTTTACAGACAATTTTAAAATTAAATTTGTTTAGTTTTTTTCTATAATTGTTAATAAAAATTTATTTGTTGGGTAAAAATGAGTGAAAATGTAATATAAGGCTCCTTATATCCATAGGCTCCATCACAGTGGCCCACTTGTAACCTACTGTACAGCAGAGCGACATCCACTTACCCACCTTTTTTTTGTATTTTTTTTAATTTTATATTTTTACGAATTTATATTTTTATTAATAATCGATTTTTTTATTCATATTGGATTATTTCATTAAATTATTTTAATATTTTTTTTGTTTTCTGAATAAAAATATTATTTTTAAAACCCTTTACAAATTGCTTACAAACTTTCAGTTATGTGCTGATGCATATTGTTGAAATTGTGGTGGGAGGACTGGAGAAGTTTGTACTGTACAGTAGAGTGACATCCACTTTTTTTGTTGTTCATTTTATCAATTACATTACTGATTTGAATCCCATGTCAATTTTTGGTTAATTCTAATTTGTACATCCTAAATATTTATATGAATAATGTTGGTACATTTCTAGGTTAGAACAGTCACATTTATTATTAGTTTTACATTTAAAGTCATCAATCGTTAATTTATAGTTATTATTTGAATACGCTTCATTATAAAATAGTCAATGCATTGTGTTTTAGCTGTATTTAAAGATAATTTATTTTAAATAATCCAATTTCTAATTTTAAATAGGTCATAATTTGCTTATTGATTTAATTTAGAATAGTTATCGGCTTCAACTACCAAAGCCGTATCATCAGAAAACAATACTAAATTACCATTTACTTTGTTATCAGCTAAACTATAAATATAAATGTTGAACAACAATTGGCCTCAAGAAGTCACTTGCGGTACTCCACAACTACGTAGTAGCTTTAGTTTCAGATTCTGTTATTTTTTATTTTTGTACAACATGCATTCTGATTTAGGTATGATTATAATAAATCAAGATTATTTCCTCTTATTAGCCCATATTATCCAAACTTTTTATCTATAGGTATATTATGATCCATTGTATCAAATAACTTTTTCATGTCAAAAAATATTTTAATAAATATTTTATATTTTCGATCTGTTTTGATATATGACATCAAGTACCTTCTGTAAAACCAAATTGTGAGTCAGAAAGTAATTTATTTTATTTTATAAAGTTAATTATTCTTGAGCATAGGCATATTTTTTTAGAAAATTTCGGATATGTTAGGATTATGAAAGTGGTCGATAATTATTTAAAACTTTTTTTGATAAGCCATTATTTTTATAAATAAGGTTTTATAGTTGTATATGTAATTTATAATATTTCTATACTTAAATAAAAACACTAGTTAGTTCATTTTTATTAGTTTTAGATTTTGAGCGAAGCGATGAATGAATTTATTTTACGATGCGTGTTATTTTTAAATTTTTTTTTGTGTCTGTCATTACCTTTTAGGACAGTAAAAGTACTTGGATTTTCTTCAACAGTAACTTTTCTGATAGGAAAGTGAACCTGAAAAAAAAATTGAATAGAATCTTAATATAAGAAATATATTTGGTAAAAAATCCATATTTTAAAATCTATATTTGATAAAAATAATTTTAATAAAAAATATGATTGATAAAAAATATGTTTAATAATTTAATGACAATTGTTAGCAAATATTTTAAATTTGTTAAAAATTCAGGTTTAATAAAAATAATATGTATTGAATAATATCGAACATATTTTTTATTAAAGTTTTTTTATCAAATATAAATTTTAAATTATGGATTTTTTACCAAATATATTTCTCATATTAAGATTCTATTCAAATTTTTTTTTATTAAATAGAGATTATATATCAAAATTGATTTTTTTTTTTTATCAAATAAGGATCAAATGATTATTTGATTAAAAAATCTCTTTAATAAAAAAAATTATCGAACTGGAATAAAAACTTTAAAATAAAGAATTTATTTGTTAAAAAATCTATTATATATAAAAAATATATATTTGGTAAAAAAACTTTTAAAAAAATTTAAATTGAATAAAAATCTTACTAAAAATTCTGTTTGATAAAAATCAATAAAAATATCTGTTTACAGGAAAATTGAATTTTCCGGGGTACCCGATGTCAAAAAAATTCTGATTCGGGTCAAACAAATTCAAACAAATAACGTACTAAATATTGGCAAAAGAAAATTCACGAAAATTGATATGTGGGGGGCTGGGGAAACGTACGTGAGGATTTGACACACCTTAAGAAGGTCCACTGTGTCATCTATGAAGTGTTCACTTCAATAACTTTAGCTGTTTAAGTAATTTAATTTTCTTGTACCTACTAATTTTTACCAAATACAAAGTACATTAATACTTCCTATATCATCTACCTGCATAACTAATAATATTATTACAGTATATAATTTTACTAGCTGATTCTAACGTATTCCGCATTGGTATTCCGATATACCGTAGACTTGTGTGAATATAGGTTATTAGTTACAATAGCTTTTAAAAAAGCTGATTTCATTGTGTATATTTTTGTATTGTGTTATTTTGGTTCTTCTAACAATTCTATAATACATGTTCTTATTATTCTTATGTGTATTGAGCACCTACATTACATTTTATAGTAGATAATGGTATTGTTGTATTTATTTTTATTTTCTTATCTATAACTGTAGACATTGTACACTTTCCGCTATTTAAATACTAATCTATGCAACCATGTAGGCATATTATAATACTATTGTTCAATAATATAGTTTATTCACCTTTTAGGTAGGTACATATTATAATATATTATAATTTTTTCAGATAAACAGATGTTTTAGGTTGAAAATGAAAATAGTTTCGATTTTATAATTATTCATAATTGAATATAATATATAGGATAGTTGTGTTATGCAAAATATATGTCTTCAGTGTTCAACAAAAAGTAATTATATTTATTTATGAATGGTTTTAGGTTCCCCCAAAATACAGAGAGAATCGTAGATAAAGAAATATAATTTACATAAAAGGATATAAAGACTCCTTCCAAGTAATATATTTGTATTGGTAAAATTAATAGACCAGTCGGCATCTCTTCGACTCTTCGTTAATCCATTCATTTGGTGTACAGACAGTAGACTGCACGCTTCAGAAAAACCTTTCTATCTATGTCATATAATATAATTTTTATAATCAACTTAAAATGTTTATTGCAGCCGCAGTTATTACTATTTTTATAATTTTTTGTTTTTTAGATATTATTAAATCGCCTAAATATCCATCAGGTAAGATTATTATTTAATTTACCCATCAGAGAAATTATACAAATAAGAAAATAGCAATAGGTATTAGTTGTACTAGGTACCACACGATGCATTATAATAACCAATAAGTAGTAAGTAGGTAGGTTAATTATATACTAACCAGTGGATAATATTATGAAGATTTTATTATGTTCTAGTAATTTTAGAATCTGAGCGGAGCGAGGAAGCTAGAAGTTTTACAATGGTGTTTATTTATTAATTTATTCTTTTTTATCCTGTTTACTAAATTTTTACCAGAAGCAGTGCTTTGGGTTCAATATATAGTATCTTATTTTTTAGAAAATTGGATCAAGATTGTACTTTAAGGGAGTCATTTTTCGATTTTCTCATTTTATTATATTTTCGCATCATTTAATGCCACGGGAATAACCACCGACAAATTCGAAAAACCGCTAAAAAAGTGATTTAATTTTTAACGCTTTGTGTATTATCTTAGAATCGAATAAAAAATAATAATATTATAGTAGTATTATAATATTAATTAAACTTACAGGATATAATAAATAATAACAATATAAAATATCCAGACTGATAAACCGTCTCCGCTCAGAATTATTTTTCGTATACAATTAAAATAATATGTAGGTAAACTAGAGCCAGATGAATTTGAAGAATATTCCAATAAATTAGTAACTGTTAATACGTATAAAAGAATATTCAAGGACAACTGTGTTCGAAAAGTCCTAACATTTTTATGGTGAATCGGTGCTTGAAATGGAAAATTTTACGAACCGGAAAGCTCATAAAATTGATATGCGGATTATAATATTATTTTAATTCGTGTTTACTTACAACACAATATAATTAGTTAAATAGATACAAATAATATGAGTAATTTTTAGCTTAAAAAACGTGGGTAAGTGGATGTGACCCTGCTGTACAGTAGGTTACAAGTGGGTTACTGTAATGGGTGGTGTTAAATTTGAATTCATTGATATAATATTATTGTAAAAGAAAAATGATTCTAAACGAAAACGTTCAGTCAGCCTATGACATTACCAAGTATATTTGATGATATTATTGTGAATAAAGTAATTTATATAATAAAACTTTTTACATGGAACCTTGTTTTCAATTTTCAATCCTTAGCTATAAAAGTTGAACATTTTATACATTTTTAACTACGAAATAATTATTACATTTTAAATTTGATAAACTTTGTCAAAATTCGAACTTAAATGCTTATAAAAAAAAAAAATTGTGCCAATGTATTTTTACTATTTTTCAACTGCTATTGTAACGATATATCAAGAGCCTTGCATTAATTGTTCACACTTTTTTACCCAGAAATTCAATTTTATATTTATAGAAACAATGGAAACTGAAAATGTTGGATCAAAATAGATCAAAATAAGTCAAAATATTTGGAAAATGTTATGGTTTATATAAAATACAAATATAAACATTCAGTCAAAATTTCATGTACTTACGGTCATTTGTTTTAGAGTTGCTCCAAAAACCAAAAACCAATAAATCGAACTTCTCTCTATATTAAGTATATTATATTTTTTCGAGAGGAAATTTTATAATTTTAATCCACTAGATTGTGATACTGTCGATTTTTACTAACCAGAACTCTTAAATTTTAATTTTCACCAACCTGAACGGACGCAAAGTTTATATTACGAACCGGAACGCCGTTCCGGTGAGTTCCGGTCCATTTTCATGACTGTGGTGAATATAAGCCCAACTTCAATAAAATAAACTAAGGGTGTTTATTAAGATCTGCATTTTTTGAGCAAAAATGTTTTATAAGTTATAACAATATAACATTGAACATTCGGCCGAATAATTGGTAGCGTGAGTGCCACCAGAAGTTGATATATAGTCTTCATTACTATTTCTATTTCATTATTAATATTAGTCATAATATTGTAAAAAAAGTTCAATAAATTATTTGTAACAACTTGTATACATTTGGATATATAATATTATTTCAAATCATATTTTTTAAATGTATTAAATCAAAATCCTGGAACTTACAACTGATTAGTGAATACTGAATAGTGCTGGGCTTGAAATTAAATGAAAGTTTTGATTTAAAATTAATTTCCACATATCGATATTTGTTTTTTCTGATTTAAATTTAAAATAATATACTGATATTATAATTTTATGAATTTTATATTGTTGCGAATTATCGATTTCGTTGTTCTATGGGTTTTAGTTAGATTTTGAACATAATTTTCTTTTTTTTCAATTTAAAATATCAATTTTACATATTTACGATTTTAATTTTCATTTCTAACTGCTAGACACCTGTTGTAGTAGAATAAAAAATACGATAAAGTTCGATGCTGTAAGTCACTGCGGCGTATATGTTACAATATGTGTATTGATTTGTATATTTAACACTTATAGTATATTAAGAGATATTTTTCTCCCGAATTCTATGTATGATATTGATGTGATTCGAACAGCAATATTATATGAATTTATTATCTGTGATTTGGGACGTAACTTTTTTCGTATGCTCTCAAATTTTCTACATTCGTAGCGAGAGTAAAAATAGGTTATTCGTCAACTGAATGTAATTTACGTTAATGTTAAATTAATATTAATCAAGAACACATAAGTGAACACATAGTGCAATATTTAATTAGTAAACAATATATTTATCATTTAAAGACACAACATATTATACAAAATATATTCTATTACATAGCTCAATATGACCAATGCCATGAGCAAACACAGTGAGAGAGCTGTTGTCAATATCAAGTCGATGGAAGATGGGTGTCGTCTGAGCCTATACAATAGTTTATTTATGTAAGGACAATCATTGATGTCTATACCAATATTATAATATAAACATCTCTGTGACAGTATAAACATATGATATAATTATAATATATATTAAAGATTATTAGGATGACACTCTAGTTAGCTATTATAGTTATAAAGAGTGGCTATCATTACAGTTGGGATAAGCCGCAGTGTCAAACACACGTTGGTGGGGAGGGGGGGGGGGGTTGGTATTGTTTTACTTTATTTATAGAATGCAGATGCATAGAAATTAACACAATTTAAAAATAATTTGATGTATATACATTATACATAGGTATAATTTTTTTCTATAACCCCTCCCATTTAAACTATCTGTGTAGGTACACCAATTGGGAGTCGGGAGAGGTAATCTATTGATCTACAGCCAGATGCACAATACACATTTACTTAAACATAACGAAAACAAACGCTTTTAGAAGATTTCTCTGCACACTCGCCCCACGAAAATGTTTTATACATTTGAAGGAAGTTCGTAGAAATATACTGACTTTAAAATAGTAATATATAGTTACATATAATATATAACAACTCAATAACACTGATATAATTAATAATTGTATATCCAATATCCAATGATATTTTATCGTAATTGATTCAATATTATCATTACTTTGAAACGGCCTTGATTGATCAGCGGCTTCGTGAAATAAATAAACGTATTAGTTTATTGGTATTGCGTCTTATCTATATTTATCTATATTATTTATTTACAAAATAAGGACAACGAGTGACACTGTTGCGTCGGCCAGGCTTACGCAAGCGAGCCGACGCGGGCGAGATTGTCCGTAGTCGACAACACTTCGATCGAATTCTAATATTCTAATTAAAATGTTTTCGGTATAATATTGTATAAGCGGGGATACAATCAGGCGGATGGAGTCGTCCACCAGCAACGCGTAGCTTAGACAAGCTTAGCTACTGCTCGGCAATTCGAGCTCGGAAAGGCAGTACTTAAACAAATAGATAGTTGTGTGGGGGGGGGGGGGTAAATAGTGAAGTAGCGGGCGACGATTCACTAACGATGGAGTCGGTGCGGGCGGATGGGCAACCGTCCGAGCGCTGCTCGGTGCGACTGCTTCTTGGTGTCTTTCCTGTCATAGCTTGGGGTTTCCGGTGTAGTGGTCGTTGTTTATGGCGTTGTATGATCCGGCGTAATATGATAGAGCCCTTTATATGCCGTGGCTGGCGGATTTATTATTTTCGCTCAGTATGAGGCGCTTCGATGGTCGATGCCGTATGCGCTTCTTGATGGGCCGCTCGTCTCCTGCTGGTGGACTAGGCTCTACTTAAGCAAGAGCAGGTGGGTGATTTGTTGTAGGTCATTGGTTGGCTGGCACTGGGTCATCTGGACCAGCGTTGGTGCTCTGGACATCGGAGTTCGATGCTTGGATCGCTTCTAATATTGCTGTAGTTCGCTGGGCTTCGGATTGTTCAATGGACTTCGAGTTTTATAGTGTTCGTTATAGTGTTGTAGGAATGGAAGTTGATCGAAGACGGATGTTAAGGTTGTGAATGTATCTGGTATAGTGTTCCGTACCGAATAGTAAACTATGGGTGTACCGCCGTGAGTGCCCGTGTTTACTGTCGGTACAGATTACGTGTTAATTTGATCAAATTTTGGGTTACGATTTTTGGGAGGGTGTTGTGGTCTTTTGTCATGGTATCTCATGGAGATCCATAACCGTGCTTGATGGGAATGCCAGATGACTAAGGAGGTTTCAAATTCGCAACTAAGCACCTCCGCTAGTGTGTTTTCGCAAATGCTGTGTTCTGATTAGTGGTCATACGACGGCTGCTCCGTCACAATTGATACGGTTAAATACAGAATAGTAGAACACTATTATAACTAAGAAATTAATTACTACTAAACGGATGAATCAAAACAAATATTTACAGGACCAACAAGAGTCCCTTTGCTTGGCAACTTTCTAGAAATTCAAAAGCTCAAGAATAAATTAGGATTCTATCACTTGGTTTGGGCTAAGTTGGCCAAATGTTACGGCCAAGTGTATTCTGTAAAATTTGGTCCAATAGAAACAGTAGTAGTTTCTGGATATGATGCAGTACGGGAAGTATTGTCCAAAGATGACTTTGATGGACAATCAGATGGATTTTTTTTCAGAACCAGAGCTTTTTATAAGAGATTAGGTAAGTGTGTTTACCAAATACAATTTTTTAAACATTTATCAATAATTCATGAAATTTAAAAATAAGGCATAGTATTTGTTGAGGGACCAATGTGGACCGAACAGAGAAAATTTTGCATGCGACATTTACAAAAATTGGGATTTTGTGGTGATGTAATGGAAAAAATTGTAATTGAAGAAGTTGATGATCTCGTATTAAACATAACAAGAAAATATGAGGTATGTGTTTTAATACATTTTTTACCAATTAATATTAAAGAATAAAATTACTTTATTGAATTTTAATTTAGAACGGTAAATCAATTGAAGTGCATGGTTTATTTGAAGTATCGGTTTTAAACGGTCTTTGGGCAATGTTAGCTGGTGGCAGATTTTTATTGAATGATTCTAGACTTACACGAGTTGTAGAATTAGTACATGAAAGTCTTAGAATGTTAAAAATGCCAGGAGGGATATTAAACCAGTGGCCATTCATTCGGTATTTAGCACCCAAATTTTCTGGAAATAAATACCTCAAACAAATAATTAATGAATTATATATACTATTAAAAGTAATTTCAAATTATACAAATAGTTTTGTTTTAATATTTATTCATTGATCTTTGAAATGTCCT
>SSSL01000244.1:0-59981 GCA_008086715.1 Sitobion miscanthi
AGTTTTAGCTGTATAGAACTTTACTGTAACCACAGGTGCAGCGCACCTTACCCTTCCCCCAACCTTGTAATAATGATTCGTTATACGTACTCCGCGTGTTGTCGCAATGTCCGTGTCCAAATGATTTCTCGGGACGCTCCAACCACAAATGGAACAATGGAGCAATGCTTAGGAGACTTTCGTTTCCCATATAGGCACATCCGTACATCAGCGACTTAGTTTGTATAGTCTCTACCTCAAATTTTGCCTTTTTTCCAAATGGAGGACATACACTGAGACTACCCAGAGCTGAAACACACAGTATTACGTACTACAGTATAAGCATATTATACTGTTTTATTATTAAAATATTATGAAGTATAAAAAAAAATATGTTTAATAATATTTATTATTTTTATATAGTTTTTATTTAAAATTTAAATTTAAGTGAAATTGTATGTTATAAGAAACCGGCATAAACTGTTAGAAACTAAAACCAAAAACAGGAAAAAAATTTAGAATGGTATTAAATTCTTAACTGAAACCGAAAACAAATCGAAACGGAATACAAAATCGAAACCAAAACTGACATTTTTTAAATCAGTTTCATGCCCTGTATTAGTAAATATTACAACCAGAAAATAATTTAAAAAAAAATTATAATAACAATTATAACGAGAAGCAGTATATGGTTATCATTTTTGAATTCTCAACCTCGAACTAAGATCTTTTGAATTCAAATTTTCATTTTTACATTTATAAATAATATAGATAAATAATACATTAAACAATAATTGTTTTATGTATTATTTATATATTATTTATGTTTTATTTATAAAATGTTTGACTATAATAATTTATAATAGTCAAACATTTTAAACATAATATACAGGTACCTGTTTGTTTAATTTCCTCTATTGAACCTGAGTCGGCCGCCACAGAGCAGATGATGGTAAACAAGATAAATATATTTGCTATATTATATTCCATGGTGTTGTCAGACTTTTCAGAAAATTAGCTTAAGTGAACAGTAAGTAAAAATACGGATTTAAACGGACGAAATAAAATCAAAACGATCGTGACCCAGTCGTAGCAGACGGGTGAGAAAGACTGGCTCAGTTATAACACGAATGACGATCTGCAGAGCTTTGCGTTCCGTGTTATATGGGCAACGGCGGTGGTAGCGGCAGCCGTGGTGATGGTTCTTACCACCAGTTGAGCGTCGAAGGCATTGTTGTATCATACGTCATCTACCGTGTGTCCACAACAGTGCCAGCTCAAGGGTGGGAGGGCCTGCGGTGCGATCGAATTAGGCCCAACAAATAATGTATTCTGAATATCCTTTTATCTATAAATAATCACAATAATATTGTCCCAATAGTACGCAAATTGCAACCCATGTGGATGTGTGCTTACTTTAGGAAAATGGTTGTTATCGACAAAAATCAAAACAGTAGCAATATTATACATACCTGGCTATTATTAAAACAAAATTTATATCGGAAGGAATGATTTGATGTCAACATATAGTATCTTATCTTTTAGCAAATTGTATCAAGATGGTACTTTGGATTTTCTCAATAATTTTTTAACGCACCTAAAAATCATCAAAATACCCTGTTGCTAAGCGAAAAACCCCGATGCGTGTAGAACAACGCAGTCGCAGACCTCGCCAAGAACCCACGGCCCAGTCAACTCGTGGAAAATAATAATAAAATAATATTGTTTTTAAATTGTATTATTATTATTTTCTCCATCGACACTCACCATTAGAATAACACGTTTTCTCCTAAGAAAAGACAATCTTAAATGTCTCTTTTATACACATAATAACAAGGGGATTGAGGTATAATAATGAAGGTCACTGTGATTTAACAACTTTAAACGGTTAACCATACATTGTACACGTTATCGTAGGTACATAAAACTAATAATATATAGGCGTGACTCGTGAAGCATCAAACACATGCATTAAAAATGAACATATATATATTATGAAAAATATAAAAGTATTTATGGGCTTGTAATCATGAAAGCATGCACTTAAGGATTAGAATGTGCAACCTTGACCTGTAAATTCAAATAACATGAAACAAATTATAATTTTTGTGATCAGTTTCGTCAGTATTTCGGAAAGTGGTTCTCAGATAATACATTTTTCTTCGCAATGTACTCCCATTAATATGGGTGACGAAGTCACTGTTCCGAGGCCGGCAGGAATATATTGTTAGGGTTTGGTCATCAAGCGTTCCTTTATCTATAGCAGAGGTTCCCAAACTTTTTATTGTACGACCCATTTTGAAAATTTTTTATTTTACAAAAGTTTTTTCATAAATACTCGAATTTTGTCGTGAACTGAAAATATATCTCATTTGCAAGTATACATCCACAAATAACACATTGTGGTCGTGGATTTTCTTCGTCTCCGTTCCACGTAAATACAATTTGCAAATATTCCGGACAATATTTCCTGCAAGTTTTTTTTTGTTTTAATTTCGAAGAACTTGTTGGAGGCTCATCGCAAACCAAAAAAAAAAATCAAAACCAAAAAAAATTGGAAACCAGTATTAACTTCAAAACCAAAACCGAAAATATAATTTAAAAAAACGGTATTTTTTTGAAAATCTTTGTGTCTTGAAAATTTGGAAAGTTTACTTTACACAAAAAGCGAACGCTCGATCTGGCAATTCAAAAAAATGTATTAACTAAGAATTAACGTAAATAGTCCAGGGCTTGAAACCGATTTTAGAAACAGGTATAAACCGTTTAAAAACTAAAACCAAAAACTAAATCGGAAAAAATTGAAAACCATTATTAAATCTAAAACCGAAACCGAAAAAAATTGGAAACCGGTATACAAAATCGAAACCAAAACCGAAATTTCCGAATACTGGTATTTAAACCAATATCAAAAAAAAATTAAAACTGTATACATAATTGAAACCAAAACCGAAATTTTTTCAATCGGTTTAAAGTCCTGTAAAGGTGATAACCCAAAATCTATATTTTTCCCTTATTGCATTATGCTTCCTCTAATGTAGATCACACTTATTTTATCATAAACACTCCATTTATTTCTAGTAAAAAAATCAAGTTTTATAATCAAATAAACAAATTCTAATTTTAGATTTTAGCCTTTTAAATAGTTTATCTTCTTTCCAGAGATCTGCACACAAACATTAATTTATATATAATATAGCTGATCTTACGCTCTTCGTGGCCCAGAAAATATGACAAAAAAAAATTGTGATTGTTCTACTTCTTTTTGGTGTAACTCACTGCAATAAGTGCAACACAGCCACCCTGGTGAGCAATGTACGAAAATTATTTTGTAGTTCAAAATGTATAAAACGTTCAACTTTTATAGCTAAGGATTGAAAATTTAAAGCAAGGCTCCATGTAAATAGGTTATATTTAAATTATTTTATTTACAACAATATCATCAAATATTCTTAGTAATATCATAGGCTAACTGACTGTTATCGCTCAGAATCGTTTTTCTTATACAATGATATTATATCATTGAATTCAAATTTAACACCATCCATTACAGTGACTTACTTGTAACCTACTATACAGCAGAGCGACATCCACTTACCTACTTTTTTTTTCTTACATCTTGTTGGTTACTGTAATCTATCCAGCAGTTAAGTGTGTGTTTTGCCTATGTGTGTATTTTAAGGCACTTATTTCTTTTTATACTTAGCGCGACTCCCATGAATCCATGTTAAACCTGCAACCATATTTAATTATTATTTACAATCAATATAACTGTTTTACCTAACTAAACTTGGCCCATTCTAAGTACAAAGTGTTACCTATCTTACATACCTTATTGTTTCCTGTAGGCATACCCCAAAGTTGCAAGAAAATTATATTCCTTTGTTTTCTTTTTGTTATTGATGAATGACTGTTATCGCTAACTAATTAATATAATTGGCCTTGGATGATTTAAAATTTAAATAAATAATTTATCTTATAGGTTTTATAAAAATTTGTAACTTAACTTTTTTTGATTAAAAAAAATGTCATTCGTCTGACATCAAAAATAATTAAATTTGAATTACAATTACTTTTTAAATTTCAGAACTCAATATAAATGTTAATCTAAAATAGTTTTTCATGATATACTCCGGTACAAAATATAACTGTTGTATCTAGCTGAACTGGGTCCATCCTAATTATAAACACGAAAAACACGACCCTCTGGTATTTCCAGTACAATGAGACAGTATGTAATATCATTGTTTATGAATACTTGGTTTATGATATTTTCTTTTTATCGGAAAAAAACAAAAAATAAGATCTCATAAATTGGGAATATTCCATATTATAATCAATTTGATAATGGGATAATACTAAAGAATTATTGTACTCTGTCGTCGTTTTATTTTAACAAGTAACAACTAATAACTCCTGCTTACTAAGTATTAAAATAACTTATAAAAACGTAAGTAAATTCATATCTTACAGACTAGTATTTATTTCATATTTGTGCGACAATAGCAAAACGGATTCAACAATAGGTATACTAAATCCTTCAATCATATAAATATGCAATACTATTTTATACTCAAAAATATAATTCACAATTATATGTGTGGTAACAGTCCAAAATGTGGTATTGGAATTTTTTTCAAAATCGAGTTATACCTACTTACATACATCAATATTAAAAAAAAGCGGTTAAGTGGATGTTGCTCAGCTGTACAGTAGGTTAAAAGTGGGTCAATGGATTGGATTCCACTTGAATTTAATGATATAACATCATTGTATAAGAAAAACGATTCTAAGCAGAGATGGTTTGTCAGTTTATATTGTTATTATATTTTATTGTAGTCTGTAATGGTTGCTATTGGTTATAGGAGAAATAATTAATAGAAATAGTATTTATTTATTATTGGTTTCTATTTAATACTATTTCTATTAATTATTTCTCCTATAGTCAATAGTAACCAATTTATAAACAAATATTTCCATCGTAAATCTCAAAATCCCCGTTTGAGCACTTCTATTAATTGGTCGTAGCGGGATGTTAATAGCCTATAGCCTTCCTCGATGAATGGACTATCCAACAAAAAAATAATTTTTCAATTCGAATTAGTAGTCCCTGAGATTAGCGCGTTCAAACACACAAACTCTATAGCTTTATATATTAGTATAGATTATAATTATATAGAAATATGTATAGATATAATATATTCTATAATATGTATAGAAAAAAAAACTAAAAAAATTGATAACTGACAATATCCGAACAGCTCAAAAAGAATCAAATTATTTTCAAAATTTTATAGTTTATAGGAAATTCTTCTATAAATATCTACAGTCATAAGTTTTGTAATAATTACAACAAAATAAGAAAATCGTTACTCGAGAAATCAAGTGAATATCCAATATTGTAAAAATATGAACTTCAAAGGCTCATAAGAATTTAATTTGATTTGCTTGTTGGCCTTTTTCTTTTTTGATAAAGGTAGATAAACTTATGAAAAATCTTGTATTACATTTTCAAACCTTAGACTTAAAAAGAAAAAATTTTATGAATTCTCAACTCAAAATAATTTGATAATTTTCGTGATTTTTCCGTGTTTTGTCAAGATTTATACTTTAAATGCTTATTAAAAAAAAACTGTGACTAAGGATTTTTAGTAATTTTCAAATATGATTGTAACAATATAGTAGGATCCTTGTATTATATTTTCAATCTTTTTTACCCAACAAATAAAGTTTTATTGACATTCATAGAAAAAAAGACTAATAAAATCGGAAACCAGAAAATCTTTCTAAACAGCTCAAACAAATAAAAATATTTTGAAAATTTTATTGTATATACAAAATGCAAATTTAAATAACCAGTGAAAAATGCATGTGTATACGTTAATTTGTTTTTAAGTTACACCAAAAACTAAAATTCGATTTTGTCAAAACAGATTTTGCGTAAAATTCCCGTTTTTCCTTAATTTTTATATTGTTTTATCTGGCACTATTGAAACTATTGAAAAATTTGAAAATTTGACCTCCCAAAAACTAGATTCACTTTCCCATCGAACAAGATACTGTTTAAGAAAATCGGAGCAGTTTTACTACCTCAAACCTTGATGACAGACACAAAAATAAAAAAACACACACAATTGTAAAATCAATACATTCATCGCTCCGCTCAGAATTTAAAATCGTAGTTAAATATTGAAGTTTGAAAATACAAGAATCTAATTAGAAATTGTACGTGTAAGTACATGGTGTTATTTTCAAATCATTTTAAACAATATCAAAAACCAATTTAACTAGAAATTATTGTAGTGTATTTTCAATATGTCATTACTTATTAGATAATATTCACTGCGGCACACATTACAATTAGTGATGGGTCACCGGGTATTTACCCATATTTTATTTACCTACCCAAATTATAATTTTATTTTTTTTTTTAAATGGTCATACTATAATATAGAAATATTGTTTTTTCATAATATGCACAACAAGATCTATATTATTATTTGTGCTCCGGGCTTCCGCAGTTAAGTTATATATAGCACAGATTATATGAAATTCATATAATCTGTGTACATAGTAACACACTAACACTTGGTTATTCGGTCGCTGATAACTGATAAGTTATAACCAAGCTTTCAAGGAAATTCAATTGACAATTCAATATTAATGACATGTGATATGTATTATGTTGTTGTTGTTATTAATCGTTCGATAAAAACCTCGTTGTTACTTTTGTCTGTTGTAGTGTTGTAACTATTGTGAGACGTTATGGGACGTAAAAAAGATATTGTTTGGCGATATTTCCACCAAGATAAAAAAAACGATGCCATTTGTGATTTTTGTTCCAAAGAATTTCAATTCACTAATGTAAATAAAATGAAGGCTCACATCGTTAAATGTCGTGCGTGTCCGAGTTCGGTTATTAAACTTTTTTCAAAATCAAGCAGAAATATAAAAGAAGTCGATATTGAAAAATTTGAAGATAACAGTATTAGTCTTCCCTCAACTTCTATAAAATGCAATTCCAATTTAAAAGGGTTCTTGGACAAAATGGACAGCAAAGAGAATGTAAGTATTTTTCAGTTATTATGTTTATTAGGAATATATTGCAACAAGATTTAATTTTGTTTTTAATTTGTTTTGACAAATAAGTAGTTAAAAGTGCACTTTATTTTATATTGTAAAATAATTAGGTAGGTATATTCTTAACACTTAATTAAATATAGTTTCCTAAGTTAATTTTTGACCATAAGCAATCAAAAAATAATATAATGACCTAGTTATACCTATAGATTAAAAATTCCTGATTTTTTTTTTTATAGAATATACTAGCTCAAAAATTGGCTCATATAATGTTTGTCAGTGGTACACCTCTAATATCGTTGAACATCCAGCCTGGGTTAAATTTTTCAAAACTCTTCGACCTGCCTTCCAACTTCCAACGCGTAAAACAGTGTCTAAGTCATATCTTAATACAATTTACAATGAAATGCAATCTAATATTTCGCTCCGCTCAGAATTTAAAATCGTAGTTAAATATTGAAGTATGAAAATACAAGAATCTATTTAGAAATTTGTACGTATAAGTGCATGGGGTATTCGGAAAAAAAATCCCCAGAAAAAAAGCCCCACCTATAGGAAAAAAAAGCCCCGTACTACCTAAATACATAACGCATTTTCATTATAGTGTACATTTTATAATTTAATATTTGTATATAGGTAACCTAACCTTTTTTGGACATAGCTATATTCTATAACCACATATATATGTATAGTATATAATTTTACATCATAAAAATATTTAATAAAATAATACACCAAATATTTATTTAACTATAGAATATATAAATATACATTTGAAATATAAAAGATTAAAATATAGTAGGGTAATAAAAGTAATTGCAAGATAAAAGATTGCCGCTATACTTGAATACTTTATTATAATTAATAAGCAGTACATAATATATAATATGTTATTGAACTATTTATTATATATATTTTGATTTATGGTTTATGTTATATTATTTTTTAACTGTGATTTAATCAGTTATTGTTTAATGTCATATACTAGATGTATTTTTTTTATAGTAACCTTTTAATAAAATAAATGTATTGTCTAGTATAATAAAAATTTAATTAGATACATACCTAATAATATAATAATTAATGAAAAACAATTGTTACTAAACTAGTATTTTAGAATATTATATATTTTATGGTTACAGATATTATATTAAAGAAGTGTTAGGTACATTGATAAATGTAATGATTATATTATGATAATAATTAATTATGCAAATCATCATAAAAAAAAAAATGTATTTAGTTGGTACGGGACTTTTTTTTCCGCGGCTTTTTTTCCTAGATTCGTGCATGGTGATGTTTTCAAATCATTTTGAACAATATAAAAAACCAATTTAACTAGAAATTATTGTAGTGTATTTTCAATATGTCATTACTTATTAGATAATATTCACTGCGGCACGCATTACAATGCACTATCCAACACCTTTAACAACCAATAAACAAAAAAAAAACATTATTTTAAAACAAATATGTTCCCGAAATAATTAGGTATCAACAAAAAACGTGTGTGTCACTCGTGACCCTCAGAAGATATGAAAACGTATATATGAGCTTAGCAATATAGATTTATTATGGTGAATATGAACTAAATATTCTTAATTTAAAACACGTGCTTACAATCTCGACCTAACTCCAAGGGCTAGGCTAAGTATAAAAAAACGGCTCCAAAAGTAGTGATATAATTTTATAGGTGTCTTTGAAGTACAGATATAATTTATGTTAAAATAATCTGCTAAAAAATTGAAATTAAAATCAATCAAAGTTAAAAAAATGTCAACCAGAAAGTCAAATTAAATTCTATGAGCGTTTGAAGTTCATAATTTTACAACATTGGATATTCACTCGATTTCTCATGTATCGAATTTCTTAGTTTTTTGTAACTCAAAAACAAATAACTATAGATACATATTCAATTTACACCATATTTTAATTTTACCAATTACCATACTTGATAACCTTTTTTCAAACATTTTGACTTTTTTCAGTCGTTAAAACAAGGCTTCTGATTGAATGCTTGAATAGCAGTTGAACAATATTAAAATAACATATGCAAACGTATTTTTATAAGCATTAAAATTCGATATTTGACAACATTTGTAGAGTTTGTAGTTAAAAATTTATAAATTATTCAACTTCAAATCAAATGTGTAACCAAAAAACCTCAAAAATATAAAAATACAGTCTTTTTTATAGTTACTTTTTGTTCAAATTTTGAAAAAATTTCATATTAAATAACCAAGAATAACCATTTTAGTTATTTTTATGTAATTTTATAATATTAATTCAACTTTCCGGATACCGTAATAATAATTAGTAATAACAATATAAATTATTCACACTGTTGAACCGTCACCGCTTAGAATGATACTTACCTACCTTTTATATTTTATTCTTAAGTTCTATATAAATATTGAATTACTTTAATTATAATGACGTAACTGAAGATGTTAAAAATATATGAAAGGAGCTGTTATCTAGCACCATTCAATAAAAAAGTAAATATCCAATACAAATGCAGCTGACAGTTAATTTTTTGTTATATTTTATTTAAATGTGTAAAAAAAAAGTATTTATTTTTAAGTTGAACAATATGCATATTATGATGATATTAAGTACATAAGTATAACATACATAAATACAGAGGTATTATATATATCATGAAACAATAAAAGATTTATTAAATAAAATAAAATTAAGATCTTGGTGTTTTTTTTTGATACTTAACTATTATTTTACTTACCAAGATTTAGAAATTAAAAAAAAAATTCTGTTTGGAAACTGTATTAATAATAATAAAATATAATTATAAATAATGTAAATAATAATCAGGGAAAAAAAACCAAGAAGGATGACGATATTTTTCTGTGGTCGTAATTGTTGTAGTTGTAGTGGGACTTAGGGTGGTAGTCGTTGTTGATGGCTGACTAGTCGTTGTTGATGGCTGACTAGTCGTTGTTGTAGGCCGACTAGTGGTTGTTGACGGACGACCAGTAGCCAAAAATTTTGGGTATTTTTTACCGTTGTAAAATATTTTGGCCTTTCTACCCAACAAATATATGTACAAAGACCCATCAGGCCAATATTGATATCCCTCAGGGATGACTGGTAGTTGATCCTGTGCCAGAAGATCCGATAAGCCGTTGCATTGTTGAATATTAAATTCCTCTCCTATTATCGGCTTGCTAATCACCATCCGGATTATTCTTAACATCCTATCGTCTTCGTCATGCACATCGTACAACTGTGGACAGAACGGAAAAATACAGTGATAGAGAGCAAGAAAGTTAATTAACCATAGCTAATATTTATAAAATATTTATTATAATATTTATAATATAAGTACACTGCAGAAATCCACCCGAAATCTCCATTTACAAACGTTGATGCCACAAACATTATTATTTTGATATAATTACAATAACCTATTCCTTGAAAAAACATTTTAGATTCTGATCGAAGCGATGAATATAATGATTTTATAATGATTTTATAATGATTTTATAATGATGTGTGTTTTTATTTTTTTTTTTTTTGTGTGTCTGTCATCACCTTTTAGGACAGTAAAAATGCTTGGATTTTCTTCAACAGTAACTTTTCTGATAGGAAAGTGAATCTAGTTAGTACTTTAGGGGGTCAAAAGTGAAAAAATTTCCTAGCAGTTTTCAAAAGCGACGTGAAAAACAAAAGAAAAATTAGGGAAAAACAGAAATTTTTACGCAAAATCTGTTTTTGAAAAAATCAATTTTGGTTTTTGGCGCAACTCTAAAACAAATGACCGTGAGTACATGAAATGTTGACTGAATGTTTATATTAGCATTTTCTATATACCATATCATTTTCCAAATATTTTGACTTATTTTGAGCTGCTTACGGACATTTTCAGTTTCCATTTTTTTTAGTTTTTTTTTCTATAAATATCAATAAAATTGTATTTGTTGGTTAAAAAAGCTCGAAAATTTAATAGAAGGCTCCTAGGTTATTGTTTCAAAGGCAGATGAAAAAAATTAAAAATCTATAATCACAATTTTTTTTATAAGCATTTAAAGTTCAAATATTGACAAAATACGTAAAAATGACGAAAATTTGAAAATTATTTTGAATTAGAAATTCAAAAAATCAAGCTTTATGATCAAATTAAACAAATTCTAATTTTAGATTTTAGCCTTTTTTATAAAAATATAATAAAATACATTATATATATATATATTAGCTTATCCTGTGCAGTTCGTTGCCCGTTAAATGTACCAACTCTATATGACTCAAAACATTATTCAATTCGTTATTTAATATTCGGTGTATGGTGTTCAAAATTTATCTTAACTTTTCTGTAGCCTCAAATAAAAATTCTGATTCGCTGCAGTATATTATCATGTAAGCATCTACCTGTGGTAGATCACGGACCCATTGCTGTTTGTACATAAGTGTATGATTTAACTCTAAAGTATCAAAGTTATACCAAGTTTATTTTGATATAATTCAGTGGATTAACACATAATCCTAACCTAACCTAACCGTACTAAAATCCGATGAATAAAAACCCAAATTTAACCCTTTTTAAGTTAGTCTATCTTCTTTCCAGAGATCTGCACACAAACATTAATTTATATATAATATAGCTGATCTTACGCTCTTCGTGGCCCAGAAAATATGACAAAAAAAAAATTGTGATTGTTCTACTTCTTTTTGGTGTAACTCACTGCAATAAGTGCAACACAGCCACCCTGGTAGCAATGTACGAAAATTATTTTGTAGTTCAAAATGTATAAAACGTTCAACTTTTATAGCTAAGGATTGAAAATTTAAAACAAGGCTCCTGTAAATAGGTTATATTTAAATTATTTTATTTACAACAATATCATCAAATATTCTTAGTAATATCATAGGCTAACTGACTGTTATCGCTCAGAATCGTTTTCTTATACAATGATATTATATCATTGAATTCAAATTTAACACCATCCATTACAGTGACCTACTTGTAACCTACTATACAGCAGAGCGACATCCTCTGACCCACCTTTTGTTATATTACTATCCAAGTACACCAGTGTTTCTTAACTTTTTTTCATTTACCACTCACCACTGCTTTACATACCCCCAAATATCAATTTATTGCATATTTACACACAACACAATTATGATATTATGGAACAAGTTCGATGAAAGAAAATTTGGAAATAATATTTATTAATTAATTTAATTTGCATGCTCCATACAATGTATGTATATAATATATATAAAAGTAATACAAAAATAGTTAATGGATTTTAATTATTGATGGGCACTACCGAATAGTTCGGTGTACTATAGCGTGAAGATTAAGTGAAGACTATAGCGTGAAAACTGAAAATTGGTTTGTTTAACTTGGATTATAGCCTAAGTGGTTCTTATTTGCGTGAAACGGTTTTTATCGTGTTGTACGTTTGTATTGTTTGCAAGACAGAGATAACAACATGAGTCACGAAGCACCCTCATAAGTTATTTGAATTTACCTTTATCGGTAAACGGGTAGCTGCTCTATTGTATTTTTTAGACTTTAGACTGACGGCGGCATCGCATTCTTATTTGTTAAGATTAACTAGTGGTGAATATTCCAGCTGTTCTGGTTATTTAATTTGGTTGCAAGTTTAAAACAATCTTATCATAGGTCTATGGGCAACCAGTAACAATACAATCTATTCGATAAACTATTCGATAAATTATTCGATAAACTATTTGAATAAAAATTAAAAACGATTCGATGAACTATTTGAATAAAAACTATTCAAATAGGTTATAGATGACTATCGAATAGTTCGAATAGTGAACTACCATCGAATAGTTCGATAGTGACTATTCGATAGTTCCATCACTAATTTTAATAGACAAATGATTGACATTGTATTAACAACATTACCGTAAACCGATTAGATAAAGTCCAGTGTCCTGTGCCACATTATTAAATATTTCACAAATTCCAAACCATTTAAAATACACCAATTTTATTTTTTACCGCCATTACGTTTTTTTTCACGTACCCCTCATACCTACATTGCCCACAGGTTGAGAAACGCTGAAGTACACCAATAATAAGTATCTATTTTATCACCAACCACCCGCGTAAAAAAGAAAAACCTATAATAGGTATGTCGTATGTATATAAGAATGATCTTCAACCATCTGTCTCTCCCTCTCACCCCCAGGCACTGGATGAATAATCAAATTTGTTGTACTAGTTCGCCTACTTCAATAATATACAATATAAAATAATACGTAGGTAAACATAGTATACTTACGGCACATCTGTGTGATCGTGTTTTGGTTTTATTTTGCATTGACTCTGCAGTATGTTCCAGTAGCGATATATATTGCCAGCCCATTTCAGATTCGTTTTGATTGATCGACCTGTCATGTTTCGCCAAACACTCAAACATGAAGTGGTCCATATCTGGTAGAGGCATAGAGCACAACAAAACAAAATATACATGAGTATGATAAATGTTATTATTTGTTGGTACAAGAAATATTTAGTGTTATTTTGATGAGCACGTTTGCGTGAGCTTCTACACCCGTGATTTTGTACAATAGTTATGAATTATAATACCTAAATTTATACTGTGCCCTCTAATATATATTATGTACATAATATTAATAAAGTAGGTACACCTATAGGAATATGAGTGCAAAGCGCAAGTTAATTTCATAATGTTATTATACAAACATACTATGGATTATAGAATAACGATAATTAATAATACAGTTGCTTTTTTTAATGAGCCGGGTAATCCAAAAAGTTGTTTAGCCCCGGCGCTAAAGCCCCCCTAAAACGATCATGTAAAAAACACAAACGGTATTATATGCAATATCAATATTAAATAAATGAAGTATAATTGTATTCCATGTATAATGCATAATATGCGTGTTAAAATAGGCATATTAATATAAGTAGGTACTTCCGAAAACTGCCACAACATATCTGATCATCTACAACATAATATGTAGTAACATTAAAAGTTAATGTCCGTTTATTGAGTAATTCAGTATATACTAGTAATACATATACTTATGTATTATAATAACGTACGATATATGCTCATAGGTATAGACGGATAGAGCTTTACTGTAACTACAGGCGCAGCTCACCCAACCCTAAACAACTGTTCTGTAACAATAATGATTCGTTATACGTACTCTGCGTGTTGGCGCAATTTCCATGTACATGTCCAAATAGTTGCCCGGGACGCTCCAACCACAAATGGAACATTGGTAGACTTTCGTCTCCCATATAGGCACATCCGTATATCAGCGATTTAGTTTGGATAGTCTCAACTCCAAATTTTGCCTTTTTCCCAATTGGAGGACACACAAGGCCACTGAGTCTATCCTGAACTAAAACACACAGAATACAAATACCGTAATACATTATAAGCATATTATACTCTTTGTAGTATTAAAAATCTGATAAAGTATAAAAAAAATATAGATATATTTATTATTTATATATTATATTATTTTTCATATTACTAGACTTTTAAATTTATGCGAAATTGTATATTTTAAGAAACCGGCATAAACTGTTAAAAAACGGAAATCGAAAATAAAATAAAAAAATTTTAAACCGTTATTAAATTTAAAACCGAACCGAAAACAATTGGAAACCGGTATACAAAATCGAAACCAAAACTGACATTTTTTAAATCGGACTTAAGCCCTGTTTTAGTAAATATTACAAGCAGAAAATACCTAAATAATAATAAATAAAATAATAATAGCAGCAGTATATGATGATCATCTTTGAATTCTCAGCACCGAACTAAGATCTTTTGAATTCAAATTTACATTTTTGCATTTATAAATTATATAGATAAATAATACATAAAACAATTTATTATAGTCAAACATTTTAAATATAATATAGGTACCTGTTTGCTTAATGTTTTCCGTTGAACCCACTACTGAAGACACGATAGTAAACAAGATTAAAATATTTATTATGGTACACTTCATCTTGTTTTTTGTAAGCAAAAATTTAAACCAACGAAATAAAATCAAAACAGTCGTTGCAGACGGGCAAAGAAAATTGACGCTGTTAACACATGAGTGGCGAATGAGCTCTGAATGTTGAGCCACGTCGGTGGTGGCGGCAGCCGTGGTGATGGTCCCTACCACCAGTTGAGCGTCGAAGGCATTGTTGTATTATACGTCATGTAATGTACCATGTGTCCGCAACAGTGCCAGCCCAAGAGTGGGGGGGGGGCCTTCTGTGCGATCGAACCAGGCCCAGCAAATTATGTATTCTGAGTATCACTTTATCTATAAATAATCATAATAATATTGTCCCAATAGTACACAAATCGCAACCCGGGTGGATGTGTGATTTCTTTAAGAAACGGGTTGTTATCGACGAAAATCAAAACAGTAGCAATATAATACATACCTGGCTATTATTAAAACAAAATGTTGAAAGAGAAGTTGAAGGAGTACTTCGGTATCAACATATTATAGTATCTTATCTTTTAGCAAATTGGATCAAGATGGTACTTTATTAGAGTGATAATTTTTCGATTTTCTCAATAATTTTTTAACGCCACCAAAAACCACCAAAATACCCTATTGTTAAGCTATTTTTTCTAATGCGCGATTTATCGATTTAAGTGATACGTTACTATCGATTTTAGTGATTTCAGTAGATTGTTTCGATAATAATTATATAGCTGACTTGCGTCACCAAAACGGGACGCAAGTTACCGGTTAAATTTATTACCTGTAAAATATACCCTTTTTGGGACGCAAGAAACATGTAGCCATAATAATAATAATAACAACAACAATAGGTTAGGTATATTATATTATGTAACATGTAAACTGAATAAGTATAATAAGGTAATTTATTAATTGTACAAAAAAAAAAAAAAAATTGTAATAGAATTATTATAACATGTAAACTTTGAGTAATGGCAAATACCTATCAGTTGAGTTTAGTTTATTTTAAAGTTGTATGTAACATGTAAACTGAATTATTATTTAGTATTACAATCATCATAATATGATAATATTAATTATTTTATTTTTAGGGTTATTTATAATAACGCGGTACATTATTATTACATTACTTCAATGGCGAGTATTACTGAAGTTTACATTACTTTAAAGTATCATTCTATTAATTTGTATTTTATACTAATGTTTGAAACAATTAATCATTATCATAAAAAAACAAAATTACTATACCAAGCACTCATAACCGGCCCATATTTTGAGCAGCCCACAGAGTTTTCCCTGTAGCTTACCGGCCCAATTCCGGGCCTGATGGCAATTTACAGTATGGAGTGGAAAATTGCCTACATTTGCGCTATTCATAGGTCAGCAGCGGTGGCGTTCCGCAGTATGCGTATGTATCGATTATAAAATTTATATATTCTACAAACATCGGCGCAGCGGATACCCGTTAACGGCGGCGATGATGAAGATTGACGGCTCTTACAAATAAAATATCGATTAGGTATTATAATGAGGTCACATACGCTACCTCACCTCGAATTTCCTTCAAACAACCGCACGCGGCAAATATCGGCACAAGGGAGCTCACGCGATGAAATATTGGCAAAAGTTTAAAATAAGATTTTAACGCCCGCTCTATGGCTTACGGTGAATTACACACGGTGTTTAATTGTACAGCGGCACGCACGTGATGTGATCGGCACAACAAACAATGGTGCAACCGACGTAACTTTTTGGTTTAAGATCGAATCTATTTTGATTTTTGGTACAACGCTAAAAAAGTAGATACATGAAATTATCACTCAATGTTATATTAGGTAATATTTTCTATAAGCCATAACATTTTCAAAATACTTCTATTATTTATAGGCATAAGAAGTTTTCTTATAAGGTTCACTTAAATTAATATCGATAAAAAAAGTTTTGCTCGGCCAAACTACTACTTTAATATATGGTTCCTCATAAGTTGTTGTTAGTAGAAATTAAAATACAAAATGTGCGTAGGTAAATGTACAATAATATTTTATGTTTATTATTTTAATGTTATAATTTTGACAAAATTCGTTAAAATCACGAAGATTTTGAGTTATAAATCCATAAAAATGTATGTTTTTATATCTAAAATTTTAAAATTGAACACAAGATTCTTTATATTTTTTTTTAATTTTGATTTTATTGTTCTGTTAATTTTGAACAATTAATAATGCACCCTTCAGATTTATGTGTACATTTTGTAAAGAGCTATTTTACTTTACAATTATAAACGTTTTATATTAATTTGAGGGATGATGATTATTGGTTAGCGTTTAGGAATGGCAAAGGGAAGATGACCTTCACAACCACTCTTCGAATAAGTTAAATTATTTTCAGAGCGGCTGTGTAAAATGTTTCCTCCTGTCTTGTAAAAAAAAAAAACGAACCCCTAGCGTGTCTGGAAGATTTCTCTACTGATTCGCAGAAATCCATACGGTCGGCCGATGACAAAAAAAAAACGTGCGACAGGATCTATTATAGTTACCTACCTTTGCAATCTATTATTATACTGCTTGATATATTATCGGTGTTACCGTCGTTGGTTGTATATTTGAATAGACTTCCGTAGACATTCCTTCGGGTACCTACCCTACGGTAATGGCCAACACAATGAATATAATAAATCTACCGAACTCGACACTATTCATTGGTAGTGAAATCTCTATGTCCGGTTGTATGTCATCTCTAGACCCAAATAAATCACCGAGGAAATATAAAAAGTTTTTTAAATCCTCTGTGTTGTCCAATCTATACCTACATGTTGTGGACCGTTATACATCATACTATTATTATCTTCACTTCTTTTTTATATGGGTTATAATTGACTATAGAGTATAGTGTATACATAATTGTATATCTATATTATTATAGCCAGTGATGAACACGTTGTGGTGAACATCCGGATTACTATTTTTATCGCAAAATGATAGAAATATATTATTGAACAAATACAGATAATACATTCATTGAATAATTTATTAAATCTTTATATGAAAACTGAAAAGTTTTATAAAATGATATCACCAACCGAATATTATAGCCTACAGGTAATATGTACGTTGAGATACCTAAGAATAATAATTATAAAAGGGGAACGTAGGTAGATAGTTGTAAATTAGTGAATGAATAAAAATAAAACAATATTAAAATTATTTAATAGGCACGGTGTTTTATGTTTAAATAATTCAATATTTGAGTCTAATGCAATACTTTATGTAACATGGGTGCCTAACAGTAATAAAGTCCCTACACACACAACGGACTACCTTTTTTAACGTAGCAAACTTTGGTCGATACCTGTAATAATGTATTATGTTATATATATTATTTTCATATGGGTATATTATTGAGATTGAGCTTATAAAATGTGTTAATTAATGTGGTTACTTCATTGGCCACTAAAGGAAGTTTTTATGTAATAACCTAAATATTTGATCATGTTGAATTATTTTTATATGAACTGTTGTTAAAACTCACAGTGTAAATCGCACAGAAACAGAATGTCTTTGTGTGTCATTCCGCTTTCATCGTTTAGTTGTTCACATTATCATATATTATTTTTATTATCATAAACACTAATCTTAATGTGTGGCTAGCCTTGCTGGTTTATTTTTCAGGTCTTCTATACAATTTTATCAAAACAGCACGTGCAGTTTAAACACGAATGTACAGACCCTTAAAACCGGTCAAACAACAATTCATTGTTGTCACGTTGTCGCAGACCTGCTGCCAAATCGACATACCTACGACACAAAAGAAATTGGTCGCCGCCGCCGCTGCCACCGCTTCATGCAAACCCTTGGTAGGAATTTCAATTCAAAAACACCGTACATATGAACGATTCTGCACGGTCCACTGGCATAGATATTATACTACCTGCATGTATATAAACACGAAAAACACCGTCCTTAACAACGACATTTCAGGGTTGTTGTTGAGAATATTATTTTCTAACATTATTTTTCCTAGTTACACGTGTCCTAAATAAAACATTTTTAAACCAAAATATTATTTTGGTGTTTTGAGATCATAAGTGAAAACATGTAAATTAATAAATATCTATGTAATAATAGGCATATTACGAATGCGTTTGTAGAAGAAAAATCATAAAACCTATAAGATCAAAGCTTATGGCCTATATATTATAATTATAATCAACAGGCAATAGGTAATCGAGGCTGGTGAAAAAAAAACCATTTTTAAGGGGTTGGATTTAAGAAATATTTTATTTCCATTTACCTATCTATTTTTAGTGATGTGGGACTGTGTGTATAGTGACTGATCATTACTGTGCGTAAGTTCCCCGAACATTTATGCTAAGATTCTTGGAAATCCATCACGTATCAACGCAGACTATATTTTGAGACCAAAAAAGTTTCAACATGAAGGTCCCAAAATGCGGAAGAAAAATTCCGATATTAATAATTATGAAAACATATTTTAATTCCTTATTCTCTTTTCTAAATTATGTAGGAAACAGATTTTTTAACTTTTGTATTGTATAATTTTTTATAGTACCAAATTAATTTTATTTTTTTTCATAATTCACCATTACTTTAGTGACAATAAAAAAAAAATCCATTTCTTACATGACCCAGAAAAAATAAAGAATTTATTATTTTTTTCAAAATTAAAATTGGACTTCCGGAAGTATAATTATTTTAATTCCACATATTGGTTTAAATGCCCAAAATAACGACCCGCTTCCACAGCCTTAATAATTGTGATCTGTGTATTAAATTGTGTTATTATAAATTAAAGACAATATAGAATATAGTCATATTAAGACAAGAAATGTTATACATTATATATAATAATATATTTCCATAAAAGATTTAGAAAATGTAATTAACATTTAACTACTTCACAATGGTTTTTATATTTAAAGTGGTTAAAAACTATTTAAGGATATTTTCTGCAAATTTTCAAACTTCAAGTTCAAGTTTGGTTTAACAGCTTGACATCTTAACCTTATCTGACTAACCCAAGATTATTATAGTTATTAAATATTTAACTAATTTAGAGGAGAGACCAAATAATAATAGGTACTTGAAATTATAAATTAAGGATTGTATGTGTTTAAAGACGAAAAAAAATTCCGTTTTTGGGGGATAATAATATTTACATTTGCGGTTCAAGGGCCGGTTTGATTCATATTTCCCAGGCCGAAAAATACGCTAATCCGCCCCTGGCACCCCTTACTTGTTATATCTGATTCAATTGTCAGTAATGCTAACCCAAAACACCATTCTTGGTTCGTATTTTACCTTAAATATTTTTTGTAATTATTAATATTATTTTCCAACTAATTGATGAGAACAATATACATTTTTGAGCTGCATATAATAATTAAAATTATTAGATTTAAAAGATGAACATTTTATAAATTTTCGACCACAAAAAAATTAATAAATTTTAAATTTGATACATTTTGTCAAAAATTGAACTTTAAATGCTTATAAAAAAAATTGTACATAATATGTATTATTAATATATTTTAACTGTTATTGTAACAATATATTATGAGCCTTGTATTAAAATGTCACGCTTTTAGACCCAATAAATAAAACCAATTTAAAACAAATCAAAATCGTGTTTAGAAAATGCTAATATAAACAACCAGTGAAAATGTCTATCATATTATGTTTATATTATTATCATAATTAAAATCATCTACGATTTAAAAATTAAAAACAAGAGTATTTAGACATTTTTCTACTTTTAACATAAGAAAAATTTGTACTAGAAAGTCAAATTCATTTATATGAGGATTTGAAGTTAAAATTTTTTTGGCATTGAATATTCATACTTAAACTAACGATTTCTCATTGAATCATTATCTATTTTGCTGTGATTCAATAACAAATATCCATAAATACTTGAAATTTTCAGTAAATATTTATTTTACCATTTTCAAAATATTTTGACTTTTTGAGTTATTTTTTTCCCATAAATATCGATAAAATGAAACAGACTTTTTATGGTCGTTATTTTTCTAGGTGTGCAAAATTGTTTCTCACGTTAACAAATTATCTTATATATTTATATTTTATGTATTTTTAAAGAGCTGAGAAATGAAATAATCGGAATGGGGATGCGCCCACTTTATCGCTAAAATAATATGTGAACGCCGTTTATAGTAACGGTATTTTTTAAGCGTATAATGGGGTACATGGGCCCAATAATATTTACTTGCATACCCATCAATATAAATGCCAAGTTGATGTACTGGGTAGATGTAGTATAGTAATGGTCAATGGAAGAGTTAAATTTGATATAAAATCGTTGTGTAGGTACGAAAAACTATATTTTTCTTGTGTTAATACATGCGTAAGCATATAATGTAATAAATACAGTCGAGAATTAAATTTTATTCTTATTTAACACGTAAATCTTTTATTGAATTGACATTCTTAAACTATATTTGAAAAATGTATCAAAGTCGATAAAGTTATTACGTTTATTACAACATACCTAAGTTTTGTATATATTTCTAAATCGTCGTATCAGAGCAAACGGTTTCCGTTATATTTCCATAAGTACTGTTACATTGGTTTTGTAATTAGGTAAGTACGCTTTTCGTAAAATTTTACTGGAAAAATCTAAGAAAAATATAACTTTTCATAACGATATACCTACAAATTGTATGGAATATATTTTATGAGTACAACATATTTGCTCATATCCTTTAAGCAATGTAAGAAATTGTATAGCTATATATTATAAATATTACATTTTATGTAACTATTTAACTCTTGCAGAACCATGAAATGTTACTGGGTAAATCTGTGATTTTCGATACAAAATTCATCATTCCTTAGTTAAGTTTAGACAGTAGGCACCTAATTATTGTTGTTTTGACAATTTGTTTATTTATTGTATTAACCACTATAAAAACAAAAATACAAACATAAAAAACTATGTGTTAATTAAAAATCTGCCTAATCAGACTAAGCCACAGATACCAAAAGTTATTCTATGCATTCTATGTACATTAAATATTTTACCATAAAAGTAAAGACTTAGTTAACAGTGCACTTTCTCTCTTCCAACTATAGTTCATAAATCTATAAATGCATCGTCCATAGTTCTGAAATTTATAATTAAGTTTAATAATAAAAGCCACTTAGTAAAAAAAAAAAAAAATGGTTTTTGTTTTCAATTTAAAAATGTTTATTTCTGAGTATATTATAATATATCAAATGATTCAGAAAAAATCCAGAGGGACACATGCCCATGCTTGCCACTTTGTGGAAGCACTTTGATTAATATATTTTTAATTTAATAAAAAACAAATTACATTAATTACAAAATACGTTCCATTTAGTGTGAATTCTTGGCTGGGTCCGTTTTGTCACCATTCCATTGTAGTGTAATGAACCATATGATACCGGGAATATTTGACAAATACGATACTGAAATACTATGGTCTATTGTATTTTTATACTAATATGAAATTAATCATTCAAAATTCCTTCAAAATTCCTATCTTCTAAATTCTAATTACCGTCGCGATTCCATAGGCGTGTCACCTATTGATTACAATGGCTGTATAGACTCTAGAGCTCTAGACAGATATACATATAATAATATATTATGCCATTAGTTTGCTTACATTGGATTGTTTCAAAAAAATAACTTAAATCGTTATTTTACATTTAAATATCCAATTTTTAATAATTGGGTATATCTATAACAAAAATGTTGAGCTAACATATTTTTGTGATTTTTAGTTAAGCAAAAGTTATGAGGAACCTTGTATCTGTAATTGTCTTCAATTTTCAAAAACAAGCTACAAGTATTGATAATTTTATATGTTTTAAACTACCAAACAATTTATGGTTTCCCTATCATTTTGAAAAAATATGTAATGCTTTTGACTTCTCAAATTACCAACTAGATTCAATTTGTTCTCAAAAGCCATCCTCAAATTAAAAAATCTAAGCACTTTTACTGCTCTTAGAGGAGTACAAGACATAGGTACAAAAGAAAGGTTGAAAATTGGGTGTCGCTCTGCTGTATAGCAGGTCACAAGTGAATCACGTTAATGGATTGTGTTAAATTTAAATTCAATGATATAATATCATTGTATAAGAAAAACGATGCTAAGCGAAGACGGTTTGTCAGTCTTTGATATTTTATTTTTATTGTTATTAAATATTATTAATTTGGTAGCTGGTAACTGGTAAGTTAAATTTATATTATAAAAAAATAACTAAAATGAATAAAACAGTCAGCTTAAGATGTTACTAAGTATATTTGATGATATTTTTGTGAATTTAGTAATTTATATATAACGTATTTACGTAGAACCTTGTTTTAAATTTTCAATCCTTAGCTGTACAAGTTGAACATTTTATAAATTTTTAACTACAAAATAATTTTTAAATTTTATTAAATTTGATAAATTTTATCAAAATTTGAAATTTAAATGCTTGTAAAAAAAAATGTTTCTGTGTATTTTTAATATTTTTCAACTGCTGTAGTAACAATATATCAGGAGCCTTGTAATCAATTTTCACAATTTTTGACCCAACAAATAACATTTTATTGAAAATTTTAGAAAAAAAATTTAAAAAATTGTCCGCAAACTGTTCAAAAAAATGTTTCGAATATTGTTTCAATATAAAATAAAAATATGGTGTAAATTGAATGTATCTACAGTTATTTGTTTTTGATTTACAACAAAATAAGAAAAACGCTACATAAGTAATCGAGTGAATATCTAATCCTGTAAAAATATGAACTTTAAACTTTAAAAATTAAATTTGATTTTCTGGTAGACATTTTCTTCACTTAGTTTAATTTTACTATCAATTTTTTAGCAGATTAATTTAATATAAATGATAACTATAGTTCAAAGACTTAGCTACCTACAAAATGATATCACAACTTTTAGAGCCGTTTTTTTTATACTTAGCCTTTTTTTTTACACGAAGTATGACGGAGTGTTTTTGTTGGGATATCACTAATTTCTGATGTGAAAACATATTATACGGCGTTCAGATGTTTCCACTTGGGCAGTGAAAATTTTCGAGCGTTATCATTTTTTGTGTAACGAGGTAGGTCGAGATCGAAATTCGTGAGTCACTTTTATATATATGCGTGTAAAGATGTACGTCACGTATGTAAATATTTTATTCTATAGTTCTATAGAATTCTAAGTTATCTCTTTGTGTTCTGAAAAATAAAATTTGAACAAATATAATTCTTTAACATTTTCAATCCTACCTTACAAATAATATGAAAGCACGTGTTTTAAATTAAGAATATTTAGTTTAAATTCACCATAATAAATCTATATTTCTAAGCTCATATTTATTATGTTTTCAAATCTTCTAAGGGTCGCTCGTGAGTACGTGACACACACGTTTTTTGTAGATACCTAATTATTTCAGAAACATATTGGTTTTACAATGATATTTGTTTTTTTATATTTTGCAGATTGTAATAATTTTAGTAGTCATAGCAAAATGTTGAAAATACGCTACAATAATTTCTAGTTAGTTAAATTGGCTTTTATTCAAAATGATTTTAAAACAAAACCATGCACTGTAAAATTTGCAATTAAATTATTGTATTTTCAAACTTCATTAATATAACTAAAAATTGGTTTCGTAAATCTTGCTGGTTGCTATAATATATCCGGCAGTTAAGTGTGAGTTTTACCTGTGTGTGTATTTTAAGGCACTCTTTTTTTTTATACTTAGCGCGACTGTGTCGGGTCGTTGATACTGAATAAGTGCATATAGCAGTGGCGTGCGGTGATATTTTATGTTGGGTAAGCGCTAAAATAAATTTCAAGTTAAAACAAAAAAGGTATTTTATTGATAAAAAATAAAAATAAAAATCTAAAATTTATTTATAGATAAAATCCATTCGTCTTTCTTGTTTTAAAAATTCGTTAATAACTTATCATAAATTTGGATGATTTTTTTCTTTGTGCAGGAGTTCCTTTTCGATTGAAATTAATGATAATGAACTAAGTCTTTCTTGCCCTTGTGTAAATCTTTGATACGATTTAATAAGTATATTGATAACAAAAATAATCCGATATGCATCGTAAGAATATTGGAATTCCGTTTTTAAAAATATCGATAAGCGCTCGCATAGCGCTTCAACCATCACGTAAAAACGCGTATATCCCCTCCTACCATAACTAGTCATTCCTTTAAATAACGATATTGGAAAGGCAATCTAAAATACTAGCGCTTCTGTAGAGAAATTGCCTATACGAAAAAAAAATTTAATTTCTTTCAAAATTTTATACATTTTTTTTAAATTGAACACAAAAATAAGAATTAATAAATATTTGTAATTTTAATGTAAACAAATTGTCATTTAACATTAGAAATATTAATCTTTTTATTTTTCCTTTTGGCTGGGCATGCCTAGCCTTACCTAGCTTGTCCTGACCGCACGCCACTGGCATATAGTGCTTGCAATTAATGTTACCTGCAACCATATTTAATTATAATTTACAAACAATATAACTGTTTTACCTAACTGAACTTAGCCCATCCTAATAATAAAGTGTTACCTGTCTTACATACCTTATTGTTCCCTGTAAGCATACCCTAAAGTTGCAAAAAAGGCTGTGTGTAAGCAGAAGTTTCTTAATTGACCATACAGGCCATTACTTTATAAATTGCAAAGTATCGGGGTGTGCCATCAATTTTCACATTACTTAAACGCCACCGACCGTACACAAGATCTAAAAAAATTTTATCTCAACACAAAAGTAACTAATTATGCAAACAATAAAACCCACAATAAAATTATTAAAACCATTAAAAATTTGAAAATCGATTTATTCATATCACCAAACTTTGACTCATTAAAAATATACTGTTAATTTATACTTGTTAATTCATAACTATAAGCATTTTATATTATTTGTTCATTATATTCCTTTGTTATCATATTAATAATAATAACTAATAACACTATTATAATTTTATAAATCCATAGGTATAACCGAAGATATCCTGACTAACAAATCAACGTACCTACGGCCAAAATTATGATAGCTAGAGAGTAGAGACTTGAAATTTTCATGATACCTTCGTACCACAATGTTAGGATAGGTAAATAAAGAAAGGATTTTTAAAAATTCCCATTTTAAAGATGAGTTCACGCAGTAATTTTGTTTTGTCAAATCTTAATCGAATATTTTTTTGCATATATTAATATATTATAATGTAAAGTTGCCACTTTCCATTAATTACAAAAGATAAAGTAGTTATTATGATTATAAATAATGTTTAGTACCTACCTATGCCTAATGTATTATATATTTGGTAAATGTTATGGAATTTTATTATAAATATAGTTTGCGAGGATTTATATGAAAAAACCAGGCTGACGGACCTGGTCGCCGGTTAACATTCAGTTCTAGGGTTACCTTACAGCTTTGGAAAATCGACACTTTTGCAATAGAAAAACTATCTCATTTTTATTTTATTTTTATTTTGTCCATCTTGCGTATCACAAATTAAAAGTATTCGACATTTATATACGCTGTGATTTTTAAATCTACACGATGATATTATTTAATATATATTGTATTAAACACGCAAAGATAGGTACATAATTTGGCTGTCGATTTGTCTTTTATCTGGGAAAGCCTTCGATAGGACTGAACCAATTTTGTAGGTGGTTTCACAGGTACCTATAGTATAATATTACGAAAAAAACGTAAAATTATAGATTCGTTTTATTCCAAGCGGTGTCAGGGGTTATATAGTAAGTACCGACCTATATTATAATTTAAATTAATTAACATACAATATTTAATAGGTAGGTAACTGTTAATACTAAATAATAGGTAGGTACCAATATTTTTAGTATAATAAAAATCATCAGAAATTTTCTATTTTATAGTTTTAAACTATATTTGGCTATGAGGTATGACTTTTTAAGGCTATATAATATAGCTATACTTACCTAGTATTTATAAACTGTTACCTATTTAGCTATATATATGTATAAAGAAACTTCTATATTATATATTTATTGTATAGTGGTTATTGAGCTGAAGTAGTGATCTATAGGGTGAATTATTTAACATTCTGAACCTTAAGAGCATTCGTTCATGATAACAAGCACATAAATATAAGTATATTTTTAATGGCTTATTGCTTCGTGGGCCACTCCTATAAATTATTAGTTTTATGTACGATAACGCGTACAATGTACGATAAAACATGTAGAGCTGTCAAGTGACCGTCATAACACATTTTATAATAAAAGAGATATTTCATGTTTTTTTTATCTTAGGGGGAAACATGTTATTCTTAAGCTGAGTGATGGGGAAAAAAAGTCTTAAGCCCAATATTAATACAGTTTATAGTTTATACACAATATTATTTTATTATTATTCTGCTCGTGGTGGTTCCTAACTATTATTATTAACATCGTCTTCATCGTATTTCATTGTGACCATCCGATGGAGATCTTTTTATTACGAGCTACGAAGCATAATATGTTACCCATCTCATCCCTACACAATGACCTGGGCAGTAAACTGCAGGTGTTCCGATGTTCGTACGTATGGTCAGTGCTTATGTTTTCACCCATTCAAGAAAAATAAATAAAATCTGACATCAATATTCAGCTGCAAGAAAAGACAAGAACGCACGATAATCACCATACATATTATAAATATACTTTCAACTTTTCAACTTTTCGTTAGTAGAATTAAAATATTTTAATATTTTACTTTAATTGAATATAGTTACTAATAGTTGTACATTTACAAGGATTTATTAATTCCACCAAAAATAATACTATACAATATAATAAATAAAAAAATACGTTAAACTAACGAAGGTTATATTTAAATAATCTTACTAGAAGATCCAGTTATGAAAGCCTCCTAAAAAAAATTTCACTGAGTTACAATATTGAATAAACACACTTTGTAATACAACATAATATTATAAACTGCAAATAATTCAATTTCAACTGACATAAAACAAATAATATGTAAAACGAATTTGAGAAATAATTATTGTGAAGTGACGATAAATCAAATTTTTAAGTTTGATCACTTGTGCAAATAAAATGCGGTTCGCGGTAGATATAGATTTATCAGCTGCTATACCCTCCACGACTGCAGAGGGTCGGCCGAACGATCGTTATTTTATCGATGGTAATTCGTGGACTGCAGATAAAGTATACTACCTACTTTATTGTAGGAACTCTAAGAGGATAGGTTATCTAGATTTACATATAACATATAGGTTTTATTACAAAACGTAATTTAACGCAATTATACTAAAAATAGGAAACACAAAAACAAAATATTATTTGCATCAAATATTATGCAATACTTAATATACAATTTATGCCATCTATAAAAAATAAAAAGGGGGACGGAGTGGCCGAGCGGACTAAGGCGTCGGTTGTGACACACACCGGCGCTAGTTCAAATCTCGGTTCCCGGGCGGCATTTTTCTTCGGTTAAGTCACGGTGTCCGGAGAACAAGTGCCATCATCCCTCACCCAGGCATGGCAGATACCTACGGGTGCCCAATTGAAAATCTGCCAAAACTACACATTCATGTTTACCAACCAACAGTAACCTCCTCTACAAACAAAAAAACAGCTAATGGCCATAGTTGCCTGGCTCAATGAAAAAAAAAAAAAAAAAATTTAAAAAAAGGTGCTGTACAATAGGTGACAAGGTGGTCACTGTAATGGATGGTGTTAAATTTGAATTCAATTATATAATATCATTATATAAGAAAAGCGATTCTGAGCGAAAACGGTCAGTCAGCCTATGATATTACAAAGTATATTTGAAGATATTATTGTGAATAAAGTAATTTATATATAACCTATTTACGTAGAACCTTGTTTTAAATTTTCAATCCTTAGATATAAAAGTTTAACATTTTATAAATTTTCAACTACAAAATAATTATTAAATTTTAAATTCGATAAATGTTGTCAAAATTTGAACTTTAAATGCTTATAAAAAAAAATTGTGATTATGGATTTTTAATTTTTTTTCATCTGCCTTTGAAACAATAACCTAGGAGCTTTCTATTAAATTTTCAAGCTTTTTTAACCAACAAACAAAATTTTATTAATATTTATGGAAAAAAAACTAAAAAAAATAGAAACTGAAAATGCCCGTAAACAGCTCAAAATAAGTCAAAATATTTGGAAAATTGTATGGTGTATAGAAAATGCTAACATAAAAACCAGTGAAAGTTTCAAGTATCTACGGTCATTTGTTTTAGAGTTACACCAAAAACCAAAATCGATTTTGTCGAAAACCGATTTAGTGTAAAAGTTCCCGGTTTTCCTTTTTTTTTTAAATGATTTAAACCGTGCACATTTCTTATATCTGATTTCAAATAAGTTAATTTTAATGAAAACATATTAATTATTATAAATAACCTATTCTGTGCACGGTACAGGTCTAAACAGGTGACATGAATTATTAGTACAATAACTAAGGTAGGTTGCCTTGAAGTTTTCACCAAATGTTTTTATTTAATATTATCTATACACGAAAATTGAAGATTTTTACAGTATTCTCAATTTTTTCTAATTTCGATCTATTATGCTTAATAGAAATATTAATTTTTTTAGATTCTGAGCGAAGCGATGAATTTATTGATTTTACAATGATATGTGTTTTTTTTTATTTTTTTATTTTTTTTTGTATCTATCATCACCAGAGCGCGGATTTGTATGCATTTGCATATTTATTCTGGTTGATCGTATGATATGCTAAGTGAGCACATATTTTGTTTCATGACATGACGATTTAAAAAAAGAAACTTTTAAGCGCATATTTTTGCATATTTTGATTTTTTTCTATTTTGAGGGCTTATTTTACAATTTTAATAGCATATTTCATCTTTTAGTGCATATTTCGATGTTTTTTTAGACATTTTTAAAATATATAGTCTTATAATATAAGAAAAAATATCATATTTTTAATGTTTCGATTAATATCAAAATAAATTAATAGGTATACTTGTAGGTATAAACGGATTTCCCAAATATGACCTTAGATCAATAATCGGGGTAATAAAATACATAATAAGATAGAGAATTGAAAGACTAAAATTTGTTTTAGGATACATTGTTGATATAAATTTATTCCTATTTTTTTCTTATAGATTAAACTGCCTATAAAAGAAAAAAAAGTAGATAAGTATTTATAGTAGGGTTAGATAATTTTTTCGCTAATTTTATTATGCATATTTTTATTTTTTGTGCATATTTTAACATTTTAGTGCATATATTTATGCATATTTAGGATTTTTTATCGCATATTTGGTTATTTTTAATGCATATAAATCAGCGCTCAAATCATCACCTTTTAGGACAGTAAAAGGGCTTGGATTTTCTTCAACAGTAACTTTTCTGATAGGAAAGGGAATATAGTTGATGACCGTAAGTACATGAAATTTTGACTGAATGTTTATATTAGCATTTTCTATACACCATAACATTTTCCAAATATTTTGACTTATTTTGAGCTGTTAAGGGACGTTGTCAGTTTTCAATTTTTTAGTTTTTTTTTCTATAAATATCAATAAAATTTTATTTGTTGAATACAAAAGCGTGAAATTTTAATACAAGGCTGTTAATATATTGTTGCAATAATATTTGAAAAAAATTAATATAAAAAATACATATACACAATTTTTTTTTATAAGCATTTAAAGTTCATATTTTGACAAAATGTATCAAATTTATAATTCAATAATTATTTTGTATATTTTGTAGTTAAAAACGCATAAAATGTTCAACTTTTATAGCTAAGGATTGAAGATTTTAAACAAGGTTCCACGTAAATATGTAAATATATAAATTACTTTATGCACAATAATATCATAAAATATACTTAGTAACATCATAGTCTGACTGACCGTTTTTGCTCAGAATCGTTTTCCTTATACAATGATATTATATCATTGAATTCAAATTTAACACCATCCATTACAGTGACCCATTTGTAAACTTCTGTACAGCAGAGCGACACCCACTTGCCCACCTTTTTATATTTTGTGTTAACGAAGTTCACCTGGTAAATTTTTTTTTGTATGGATGTGTAATACTTTGTAAACAGACTAACTTTTGACAAGAGTATACGTGAATATTTTGTATGATAAATGCTTATGACTTTTATAGACCACAATAAATTATTCGTTATAAACGATACTGCAATGTTAGACAGCCGATAGAGATAAATATTATATTTTAATACTAGCTGAATCCACAGCAACTGTATTAAATTAAACTGAATAAACATTCAGTATACAAGTATATCTACCTGGATAATTTCAATGATATCAAGGAACAAATTATTGGTATCGGATAATAAATATAACAAATAGTAGGCAAATTTTTTATATGATTGTTTTATATACCTAGTAATTTTTTAAATATTTTTTTGTTTTAAACATATTTGACTTGGTGGGAAAACAATACATAGGTACCTATATGTATACATAAAAAGAGTGATGCAGATCTTGTTCTTGGATATACTTTTAAAGTTATATTCAATCAATTGTCGAGGGAAAAAAAATGTGTTTTGAACACAGTGATGTCAAAACTAATATTTGATATGAGGTTGTCTTATTTTTATTAATTATAGTGGTTTACAATTTAATTGTGGTTGATATTTCCTATTCATTTTATTTAAACAGTTTGATTTTAGCATTTAAATTTCTGAACTAAATTTAAATATGTTTATTTTACATTCATATCATCAAATTTGTTAATATACTGTATATTATGTATTTATTATAATGATTAATGACCTTGCCAATTATTTTTAAACCTAACATGTGTAATCAATTTCAATACAATTTCAACTGATGGTTAATTTTTTATTTCATACTTTTAAATATATACAAAAAAGATTTTTGATTATACATTTCTTAAACACTTTCAATCAAATAATATACATATTATGTTGATGGAAAGACATAACGTACACAAAAAAACATACAATAGTACATATTACATATTAAAGTATACAACTATAAGAGATTTATTAACTCAAATTAAAGACGTTGGTGCTATTTTTAATATAAAACTATTGTTTAACTTTTATGTTTTTGAAATTAAAAAAAAAAAATCATATTCTGTCTTGTAACTTTATCTTAGCTATTAATATTACTCATTATTAATTAACGAAAAAAATCATCTACACTATAGTGAGATTTTGTTCATGTAGTTTCAGTTGGACGACCATGACTGGTCTTAATAGTTGTAGCTTAAAGACTAGTAACTTTTATTATTTTTCAAATATTTACAGAACTCTCAGAAAACCAGAAGCTACTTTCCATAGCAAAGTATATATGTACATAAATAATAAATATATTTACATATATACTTACACATATATAATATATGAAACTCCGGGTGACCTGAGAGAGTACATTTAATTTCTATTTTTGTAGAAGCCCTTTCTTGGTGACGTTATCCTGGCTTGGCTCCTCTAGAAGAAAATTAGTAATCATATTGGGTGAAGTTTCGGGAGTCTGGCGTTCTTCCTAATAAAAATAGGAGCATGGATCCGTCCGGCCAATATCGCATCCCCTTGGGAAGCATTGGCAGATCTTCCCGTCCCAAAAGAGCCGATAATCCTTCGCACTGACTTTTATCAAATTTCTCTCCTGTTACAGGCTTGCTAATTACCATCCAGATTGATCTTGTATCCTTTTCAATATTGTCAACCACATGGTACATCTGTGCGCAAACCGGAAAAAGAATAGAGAAAGAAAGAAAATGAATTAACCATAACTTTTATAATATATATTATTATCATTATAGGTACACTGAAACCCATCCTTAATCTCCATCGACAATGGTCGATGACGTTTAGTTTTAGATCTTCAGATTTCACACTAAGTTTTAAATTAATATACGAGTGTTATTAGTGTAAAGAAATCAGCGATGAATAACAATCAGTTAAACCACTGATAATTATAGTTAATTTTTAAAATCCCAAGGAAAGTAGTTGTTTTGTGTTCATTGATTATTAGATGTTATGTTTAACTTAATGTCAAACTTTTTTAATTTAAAATGTTTTTTACGACTGGATTAACTCAACTTAACAAAAATAATGATATTTGAAAATTGTTTAAAAAATAAACTAGGTATATTACTTAAGGCTGTTGGTGCATAGAATATTTAAAGTATTAAAATTTAGGACATTGTGCAAAACTATTATTGGCAAATATTTTTCATTGTGTGAGTAATAAATGAACCTTAGTGTGTGTAATCCATTATCTGGGCCATTATCGTGTTATCGTAAAAAACCCGTTAAAATCGGTACAAAATAGCTATAAACTGAAGATTAGTTTATGTACTTCCTGATATCCGATTATTATTTTAAAAATATGTATGAACTCATCATCCCCTTTACTAGGTTATGTGGGAAAAATAATTGATGTTTTAAAACTGAATGTAAGAGTATAAAATAAAAATTTTTCATAATTTTTTAAAATTTTAACATATTTATATCCTTATTGAATACAAAAATCAAAAATCTATTTCCTACATAACCTAGAAGAGGAGATGATGAGTTCATACATATTTTTAAAATTATAATTGGACGTCGGGAAGTACATAAACTCATCTTCCGCTTATTGGTCTAAAACTACAAAAAATACTGTGTACTCCAACAGCCTTAAATACATTTTTTTACAACTCGACATTTTTAAATTGTCTAGAATTACAAATTGTCCATTATAAATGATTCAAAAAAGTGTATATCATGTTTAAAATTTTTATTTTTACTTTTTAGCATTTAGAATAAAAAATAAAAAATGTTATAGGTACTATATGTGTAATACAAGTGCCAGTAAATGATAGAATAAATTTAAAAAATGTTGATTAAAACAAATCACGCATGTAAAAACGAAAAACCTATATGTATATTGTGTATAAGAAATAAGAATGATCCTCAATCACGTGTGTCCCCCTCCATCAGTTGAATGAAATAATATAGAATACAAAATAACTCATAAACATATAGTATACTCACGGCACATCTGTAGGTTTTCTTTGTGGTTGCATTTTTACATTGATCAGCTGCACTATATTCCTGTAGTGATGTATACCACCAGTTGTTTTGATATTCGACTTTATCAGTTGGTAAAAATCTTGTCAAACACTTGAACATGAAGTGGTCCATTTCTGATAGAGTATACCGACAAAACAAAATATACAAGAGTATGATGAATATTTTTGCTCGGGAATAATTTTTGTTGACACAAGTAATATTTAGTGATTTTGATGAGTACGTTTGCGTGAGTGTACATTATGCGTACCGTTTATTACCGACCTGGTTTTATATTTTGTAAGCATAGTCACGCACATGGTGGGGGGGGGGGTTGTACCTGAAGTACATGGGCCCAAATATTTTAGGGGTCCATTGCAATTGTATGTATTAAATGATGACTGTTATAATAAATTATCTTTAATAACACAAATATAATATATAATAATAACATGGACTTTAACAATGAAACTTTGTCTACCAGCAAAGACAGTTTTAATTAGATTTTATAGAGATTTCATATTACGGACAAAGTGAGATGTGTACCAAAACAGAGCCATGTTAGGGGCAATTAGGTGCTCAGGTGTTCAGGAATTACCTATCTGATTAATTTATTTGTTTATCATTTACTTTTGGTATTACCCTTAAAATGATTATGGGTAGGTACAATATGTTATTGGATGAATTTGAATTATTATCATGTTTAACAGATGTCATAATACATAATATAATATAAACACAGGGTTCCCACAAGGAAGGGGGGAGCTATACGACCTTAAGTACAAAGACCCGGCTATTTTAGTTACCTGTTAAAATTAATTTGTAATTTTTGAAATTTTGATAGGAATATTTATTTTATAATATAAATGCATACTATAATAATATTATATGCATATTATATTAAATTACTTTGTTATTTTAAGCTGTGGGTTATCCATTGATGACCTAGAAATCGTGTAGGGGGGAGGGGCACTCATATCGCTTATAATGGGTAATTTGCAGTTTTGTATAGGGCCCGCAAAAACATTTAATACAGGGGGCCAACATTTTATGTGTGAGGCTGATATACATACACCATTACACCCGTGATTAATCGACAATGATTCTGAATTGTAATATAATTTATATATTCTCCCTAGTGTAGTAGGTAGTAGGTACCTAGTAAATATAGTAGTGAAATATCAAATAATATGTGTGCAAAGCGCAAGCCAATGTGATAATATTATTATACAAACATACTAACTACAGAATAACGGCCATAATTCATAATATTATAGTCAATTTTGTTTTAAATTATTTATAGTTTGTTTTATATTGAGCCGTACAACCCAGTTTTATAAAGCCGTGACGCCCCGTGAAAAATGCCCCCTCTTTTAACACAGCCATGTAAAATACACATACATGTAATTTACAATATAAATCTGTGAAATAAACATTGTATTCTCTGTACATGTGTAAATGCGTATATGCATATTAATAGTAGTACTTTCGAAAACTGTCACAACAGACGAAGATAATTGTGCGTTTTTAGTACATTTCAGTAGAAACAACTATACAAGTAATACATAGAATAATAATAATATAATGTATGATATTATGATCATAGTTTTAGCCGGGAAGAGCTTTCCTGTAGCCACAGAGGCAGCGCACCTAACCCGTCCACCCCCATTGTGCATTTGTGCATTTATGATGTAACAACGACGATACTTTATACGTACGATGCGTGCGGCGACAACTTCCACGCATGTCCATACTGTTGTCTATCACGATTTGTGGATCTTCTACCCACAAATGAAACAATGGTACAGGGCTACTTGGCTTGTGGAGTCCCAGGTAGGCGCATCCGAACACATTCGTCGTAGTTTGTAAAGCCGTCAACTCGAATTCGTTCATTTCACCAATTGGTGGACATATCGATTTCTGAAAACGGAAGACTGCAACACACAGGAATAAAAATATTGTGTTACATTAAAAAAGTATTATACTGTTTGTAGTAATAAAAATTTGATGTAGGTACCTATTAAAAATATATACTTATATGTATAGGTAATATATTTATTTAAAATTATATTGTATACATTGTAGCCTGTAAATATAATAATAAATACTAAATTTCTTCTGTTAATGATTGGCGTTATTGCTCATTTATTAATAAATAATAATAAGTACTAAAGTAATATTAGAATATTATAAGAACCATTTTTTTAATTTTCTATAGTTGTAAGGCTGGGGTTTTTAGAGATTTTATTCTTATTTTTTTAATAGGAACCTGTAATATCTCTACTCATATAACAAATTTATCATAACTGTAAAACGACCATTTTAATTAAGCTGTATCATCATAATAATAGATATAGAGTTTAAGTAAAATTGTACAGTGGTTCATAATATTATTAGTATAAAATTTGAGCGATTTGGTGACGGCATGGGTTCGGGACTTTGAAGCATCTAATATCATGATACACTAATAAGTTTTTGTCAGAGGTACCTGTGTCGTTTCAAAGTCAAAAAAATGCAACTAAATTATATATCGATTAATTATAACTAAAAATAATATACTTTTGTGTGCCTCTTCTTCTGGTATACTCGAGTTTACCGCCACGGAGAAGATGATTATAAGCAAAATGAATATATTTTCAATAATATATCTATCCATCATGTTTTGAGTTTATAGAGAAAATCAGCTAAAACGAACTGTAAGAAAAAAAACTGATTTAAACGGACGGAATAAAGACAGAACGATCGCGAGCAAAACGGTCGAGAAAAATTATAAATGTAATGGATCGGTTAGCACACGAATGACGATCCACGCTCTGCGTTCTTTTTTATAAGGCACGTTGTGGCGGCGGACGCCGTAGTCCGTAGTTATACTTCCTACCACCAGTTGAGCGTAGAAGGTATCGTACTACTATAGGTACACGAACTCAGGACAATACATCGAGGTGGAACAATACACCACTGATACGTACGTGCCAGGAACATAAACCACAATAAGTATTTTAAGTGCATTAATATAAAAAGATAAAACCGTACGAAATCGAATTCTACCCATAAAAATATGTTTTCTCTTCTTATTTTTCTTTAGCGTTACAATTTTACAACGTTAATGTTTTCGGCGCCACATTGACCGGTTGTCCTTGTAGCTATATAACAACGTGCGTGCTCACGTTGAACACGTCCGTATTTGGTATAGTATATACAGTAATACAGAATTGTACCAATGTGACAACTATGTAGATTAGGTTAAGTTGGGTGATGGTGCAAACATATTGTTTATGCAGCCCCAGTAAAAATCAGAAATGAATAATTAGTTTTCTGGTAGGTTTCAAACATACAGTTAGTACTAGACATAGATATTATGATGTTAGGGGTTAAATATTAAAAAAAATTTATCTGAATTCAAACTGATCGATCCAGTACGATTTAATGGCCCTATATTGGGATATATGTCACCCAGCACCACTGGTATTTGAAGAATTGAATAATAATATAATGGTATATTGTGTGACGAGGGCGGGAAGTGAACTATTTCAGTCGCGGGTGACGTGAGCACGAGTCGCGGGCGAGGCGGGATAATCGAATTGCACTTATTAGCTAAAAATAAATAGTCGAATTGCACTTGGTTTCAAAAAAGGTAATGGTCGAATTGCACACGGGTAAAAAGCAGATAGTGTTCGAACTGCACTCTCTCAAAAAAAGGAGTTAAAATTTAAGGTCACTATAGACGTTCACATGTATTATTATAATAATATTTGACGATATAAAAAAAGAATAAAAAAATGATATGTATATTATTACTACAACAAATGATCAAAATTATTTAAAAAAAATTTATAATAATGACAATATTATTTGATCAATCACTACCTGCTTTTTACTCGAGTGCAGTTCGGCCATTACCTTTTTTAAATCCAAGTGCAGTTCAACTAAAATAAGTGCAATTTGACCATACCCCGGCAATGTCCGCATTTTGCCTAAGACTGAAATTGCCTTCCTGCACGAGCAGGCACGGCGCCAAGGGGTGGCAAGGTGGGGTCCCAGAGAACGGTTCAGCCCGCTCACCAGTCCCACCACTGACAAATATGTACGATATAATAAAGTCATTAAATATTACTCTTACAACCGTAAATATGTTTGCCAATTTCGTTTTTGATTTTGAATACCGGTTTTTATATTTTTCGATTTCGATTTCGATTTTGATTACCGGTATTTATTTTTTTCGATTTTGTTTTCCGTTTCGGTTTTTAACGGTTTAAACCGGTATTCAAATTCAGTATCCAATACCGGTTTCAAGTCCTGCATTATTATTATATTATTATAATTACCAGGGCTTGAAACCGAAAATATGTTTCCCGATTTCGATTTTGGTTTTGGATATCAGTATTTTTTTTTCTAATTTCGATTTCGGTTTTGGATATCGGTATTTATTTTTTCTGATTTCGTTTTTGGTTTTGAATACCAGTTTTGAATTTTTCCGATTTTGATTACCAGTATAAGTTTTTTTCGATTTTGTTTTCGGTTTCGGTATTGATTTCGGTTTTTTACGGTATTCAAGCCCTGCAGATTAAAAAAGAAAATACTTTCGTATACTTTCATTACTAAACACAATTAATTTAGTTTATATTTATGAAATGTAGGTAAGTAAAAGAAACATAATTATTCATTCACAAAGGTATGTAATATTAAAGTCATAAAGAAATTATTATTATTTAAGATAAATAAGATAATTAAGATAAATAAAAGGTTTAAAATTATTTAAAGTAAAGCAACCGGTGGAAGGATATTGATACGGATACGGCATATTGATGTAGCCTAAATGTAGGGAACTGCTGTAGGCCTGTAGTGCAAGGTCAACATTTCAACATTTCGGGTGGAATGTTACCAAATATTTTATCAAAAATAATAATCAGAGGAGCTTTCAACATAGATAACAGTAACTCCTATCATATTTAAAAATTATAATTATAAATTCTTCTTTTTTTCATTAACATGGAAATTAAAACTATAGTACCTAAACATATTAGGTACAAATTTATTGTACAATGAACAATCTACATGGATAATGAAATAATGTAAATAATATAATAATAATGTTTTAGATTCTGAGCGTTCCAATGAATGTAGTAGATAAATTGTTCTTATAAACTACTTTGAAGAAGGTTTCTGGCACAAAATTGGATATAGTTTGTGCTCTGGAGCAAAAATATATAAATATTGCTTTTAAAAATGATTTGAAAAGCTAAAAAAAACATTAAAGAATAACAAATTTTTACATTTTTTTAAAAATTATTTTAGAAAAAATTATCTTGTTATCTTGTAATACATAAACTTTTAAGTTAATCAAAAAAAATGTATACAGTTTCAATTTTCAAACTTATGTGTACAAGATTCCTATACAAGATTCCTCATAAATTATTCATACAGAAACCTAAAAATCTCAAAAATACGTATCTAAGGTTTTTTTTCATCGACATTTTAGGTTCATATAATCATGTGTTTATGAAATGTAAGCCTCGCCAATCGTCATTGATTATATAGACTTAACTTTAAAGGCTACATTTTAGGGGGCTTTGCCGGGCACACCACCTATCATCAATTTCAAAATCATAAATAACATAGTTTTTTATAACTTCAACTTTATTACCTTTTTATTGTATATATTATTAGGTGATCCCGAGCACTTTGTTGCCCATAAAAAATTACAAATCTTAAAAAAATTATGATTGTTTAACTCCTTTTAGGTGTAACTCGCTGCAGTAAGTGCAATTCAGCCACCCTGGTTGACAATCCGACTACGCCTGATTGCGGACAAAGTGAAATTCATATACCAAGGTAAGCAATGTTCAAAAATTCGATCTGATGCATGCTTGTACATGATCTTTCCGAATAACCAATGGTAACCAATAATAAATAAATACTAATTTCTACTAATTATTTCCCCTATAACCAAAAGCAACCATTTATAAACAACATTTTCCTCAGTAAATCTCAAAATCCCCGTTTGAGCACCTCCTTGGAATAGACCTAGGGGTTTAAAAAATAGCCTAGAACCTCTTCTCAGTACTACCAAATTTACACAAACAATTTAAGCCACATCGGCCCATCCGTTCTCAATTGATGAATTACTATACATTTTTCCCACCATTTTTAGATAAGTATATAGATTATTCTTACAAACTAAATAATTGCCTTATTATTACAATATAATATTTTACAAGTTACAACCATTATATAAAAAATCTAAATAGCAGACTTTGATATTATGGTTAATAAGAGTATAATACCTATTTTTGGTCTGTAGCCCAGGGGCTGGAACTGAATCCTTTAAAATATTAAGAACCGGAACAGGAACCAAAACCTTTATTTTAATAAATAAAGTACCGGAACCGAACTAGAATTTTAAATTAAATAGGTTCTTCTAAGGTTCAAAAATAAAATTATTTCATTTATCATAATTTAATGGTATTATTGTTTTGTGTACCTATAAACTATGTATGATTATATGAGATCTATAAAATTTCTCATACTATTAATTAAACCCGCATTCTGGATAGGTATTTTAAATTATTATAGGTACTTTTCGGTATCTAAATTATCTAGAACCGGTACCAACATTATTTGGAACCGATACTTTATTTTTTTTTTTATTAAAAAAACAGAAACGAACCGGAACAGTTATTTTATTTTGGTGAACCAGTACCAGAACCGATACTGATATATCCAAAAGGTTCCAATCTCTGAATTAGCTCTGTAAACAGTGGTGTAGCCTGGAATTTCCATGATTATGCCCAATATAGTAAATACCTATTCCAGTGTTCGGAACGTTCACTAAAAAAAATAATTCGTTCACGTTCACGTTCAGTGCTTAAAAAAGGAACTCGTTCACGTTCAATTTCATAATTTTTTCAAATGAACACATTCACGTTCTTTGAAAATATGAATGCGTTCATTTCGTCGTTGATTTAATTTATTTTGTTTTATTTGTATGTATCGTTTAAATACGAATACAACATCGTGGAAATCATAATATTATTTTTGTTTCATGTCCGGGCGTGCTCACTAGAATTTCAAGTGTTTTATTTTTATAATTCGTAATATATTATATATCATAATAGTATTATCAATCAATATTTATGAAATAATAAATAAATTTGAACGTCTTAAAAATCGTTCAAATTCATTAAATATATTAATTATATTCTATTTGAAAATACAGATGACGTTCACGTATCGTTCACTAAATCTGAACGTGAACGCGTAAACGAATGTTCATGAACGACGTTCTTTCCAAACACTGACCTATTCTAAGAAACCGTCTTCTGCCGCACTTTAGTATTGGGTACAGTCACGAAAAAACGGAAATACCACGCGTCTATTAATAAATTTATTTTGACCACTAATGATATTATTATTAATTTTGTTAAGGGGCCTCGCTACAGCTATTATTTAAGGGGCAACATTTAGGCAGTTTTTAATAAATTACAGTTCAGAATAATATAAGATTTAATTTTTACAAAGTGTTCTGTACGATCTATAGACAATTACAAATTTTTTTTCAGAATAAAGATCAGACAACGTAAACTAACTTTAATTTTATCAAAACTTAAGGTCTTTTGAGCTAAAATTGATGGGAGTAGCGAGGACCCCTAACTATGGTACATTATGGGTATGTTTGATTAACTCATTATAATAATATATTGGTTTACAAGTTGTACTGTATACAAATAAAATATTATGATAGTAAAATTATTATTGTACACTTATAAACCTAACACCATAAATTATATTCATATTTTAATTGAATTGTAAAGCAATTAAATTTAATGCTGAAAATTTCAATTTCAATTTTAAAATAAGCTAGTGATAAATTAGTTAAAAAAGCTATGCACTGCATCAAACAAAATACATTTTCTGTAACTCCAAAGCTCTACTTGGATATAATATTAAAAAAAAGTGAGCAAATGGATGTAGCTCTGCTGTGCAGTATGTTACAACTGGGTCACTGTATAATGGATAGTATTAAATTTAAATTCAATGATAAATATCATTGTATACGAAAAACGATTCTGAGCGGTGAAGGATTGTCAAATTTGAACATAAAATAACTATTAAAAAAACCTGTGTTTTTATATTTTTTGGTTACAGAATACTTGTATTCAATTTTAAATTTTTTTGACATAACGAATAAAATCTTAATGAAATTTTGAGAATAAAAACTAAAATAATTAAAAATTTGAAATGTCTGTTAACAACTTGAAAACAAACAAAATATTTTGAACATTTTATCAAATATAGGAATTGGTAAAATAAAGAAATGATATAAATTTCAAGTGTCTACGGTAATTAATTTTTGATTTACAACAAAATAAGAATATATCTATACTTTAGAAATCGAAAATTTGAACGTCAAACGCTCATAAAATTTAATTTGACTTTTTTATAGACATTTTTGAAGTGAAACTTTTTAAGGAGGGTACAACCTCGAAAAATTGTGGGACGAAATCGCGTCATGTGACTTTATACCGTCTCAACACTTTTTTCAGCCTATATGGTCATTAATAACCATAAAAATTTATTTATTTATTTTTATTTATTAAACGGTATAAAAATATTTTTTTTTTAAACTTTTATATTTTTAGCTATGTTTATTATTGCTATTAATGACATTATTATTATTATTAAATGGAAACAATTGTAGGTTCCGCCATAATTAAGACTAATGTTGAAAAATATCACGAGCACGGGGAGCGAAAGAAGCAAAAAAATCTGAAAAAAGTTCAACAAGTGCTGAACTGATGAATGCTGATGTTGATATAGCCAATAATACTTCTACGATATCAAATAGTTCCAATGGTAATTTGATTTTAGCTCAAAACTTTCTAAAAATACTGTTTAAAATAAATTTATAATAAAATCTGTTTTTCAGGATCGTTCAACGCTCAAAGAAATGATTTGCAGGAAAAAAAATAGGAAATTATCACAAGGGCTAAACATAGACTAAGAACTTGAATCTCAAGCAAAAAAATCAAAATCAAAGAGGTCATTGTTTGCCTATTATTCTAAGTGATGACTTAAATGTTAATTTTGCGTCAGAAAACTTAGAAGCATTGATTTACATCATTTATTTTAGTTACCATAAACCGATAATTACTGTCGTGCTTTAAGAATCAGGAAATCAACCACAATGAATACAATAATAAAATAAATAAAGATAATAATTGATAAAATAGAATAAATAAAAATTATTAAACAAATAAGTTATTTTCTGTAATAGCAACTTGAACTTAAAATCCTATAAGTTTATGCAAATCCTTATTGATAGGTACGAAATTGTTTATTTTCAGAATATTCCAGGTATCACTAAAGACTCCGAAAGAAGTTTCACTTCGTTCACGCGTGCTTACACACACGACAAACACTTTTTTTTTGTTAAAGGTAGATAAATTTATGAGGAATCTTGTCTTACATTTTCAAATTAAAGATTTAAAAACAAAAAAAATTTCTAAACCTAGTGAGCTACTTATATGCTGGCGTGCCTGCTATTATGATAAGTAGATTCCATTTATTAAATTTTTCCATTTACTTTCTTATAATAATATTATATATTTATTATGTATATAGTTTACTGTTATTAATATACTTTTAATATAATTAACACCTTACTATAAAAAAGTATAAATAGGTTCATAGTATATAAAGAGGCCATAGAATAAAATAAATCTATTTTTAAAATGTCATTGCTTATATCAAATATAATAATATAGGTACGTAAAAGTTGAAAGTTTACGTGGATATTTGATTTGAATTGAAGGGTCCACTGCAACAACCGGGTATGTCCACTTACTCAAAAAAGTTTTTTATTGTGGTTTTCTAATGAGGAAATAAAGCTACACATTTCTTTGTAACAAACCGGTATATCCGATTATTAGATACGGAGATATAAGCAAAAATGGACTTACCCAGTTATTGCATCCAGTGCATCCTTATTGTCCGGACATACAAGGTTTTTGCACCGAAACTAATTTGAGTAAAAATTATAAAAATCAAATTTATGAGCAAGAAACCTGGTAAGTTCATACATTTATCCTATTTATAGATCATAAATTTTTTTTTGTTATTATAATTTTAATTTGAATACATAATATTAATAAAGAAAATAGACTGCTATACATGTTTTCTATATAAACATAAAGTGTTTAACAAATATTAAAGAATTTAAACATTTATTTCTTCTCCTGAAAAATTTCCAAAAGTGGACATACCAGGTTATTGCACTGGACCCTTCAATTGCTACAAAATAATTTAATTTATAATTGAAATATCTTATTTACTCTAAATTTTAAATTTAAATGCCGATAAAAAAAATGGTGCTTATATTTTGTAAAGTTTCAAAATAAACTACTAATCATTAACTTTTTATTAAATTTGTAAGCCTTTGCTCAAAAATATTAACATTTTTTAATTTTTTAAGTTAAAATAATAAATAGGTATATCAAATAATAATTTTTAATTTTAGTAAATTTGATGAATTTTGTCAAATTTTGAACTACAAATATGTGAATAACACAACAAATCAAAAATCAGCATCTTGTTGTCGCACATCTATTGACCACATGACAAAAACTACAAAATACTGGTCAGGCCGTCACTAATGCCTAAACAATCCCAAGGTCAGAATTCCAAAATACCATACATCCGGTGCAGTTTGGACAGACTACGACCACCTGCATACAATTTTAATGGGAACATTCCTTTTTAGAAAGTAGAAACACGAAAAACACGACCCTATACAATGTATACACAGTAAAACAAGACGGTATAATCACGGAATATGTGAAATTTCACTTATTCTACAGGATATTAATATTATTATTTACTGCATATTATTTCATATACCCTCAGCTTAAGCGTCGTGCTCGGTTCTAGATGAATATTTTTTATCGGAAAAAATTAGTTATAATATAATAGGTATTATAACCAATTTGATAATGGGATTGTATTAAATTATACTCAATCGTCGTTTTATTTAAACAACTACTAATTTCTGTCTTTAAGTCTTACCATAACTACTGAGAACGTATATTTTTTAATTTGGTTCTTATAGATACGCATACATATTTGTGACTGGTGGTGCACTGATGCGACAATAACAAAATAATAATGATATCCAAATTTTAATTTTATTTACATACCTAATTACATAATCTCACGAGTTACACAATGATACAATCAAAATATATACGCCATATAACATACTTAAAAGTGCTTTAGCCAGAAAAAAATTTTTGGGGGGGGGGCATTTTCTAGCTTTTTTGATTCTTCGGGGGGGGGGGGGGGGTGCGCCCTCAGTGCTACCCCCTGGCTACGGCAACGGATACTTTACATAACTTCTTTAGTAACTACTCTTCAACATAATACATTTAATTATTTAAAAAAGGATATATTTTAATGATATTGTATTTAAGTTTTTAAATCATGCAATCATATAAAAATGTTGTACAATTTTAGGTATATTTAAAAATAGTATTACAGTTATTATGAATCGATAACAGGGTTTCGGCACCAATAAGATGATTTTTTTTCAAATATTTGTTACCTACCTACCTGTATAGATTGACAAGTAGATAAGGATAACAATACATTATAGCAACGAATCACCGTGTTTATAATCAATAGTATAACAATATATTATGTATATACCTAATCAGGTAACATAAAGGCAAGAATAATTTAATAGAAGGCTCCTAATGTATTGTTTCAAAGATAGAAGAAAAATATTAAAAATCCATGGTCACAATTTTTTTTATAGGCATTTAAAGTTTAAATATTTACAAAATACGTAAAATTCACGAAAATGTGCAAATTATTTTGAGAATAAAATTCATAAAAATGTGCACATTTAAATCTAAGATTTGAAAATGTAATACAAAATTCCTCATAAGTTTTTCTACCTTTATCAAAAAAAATGATTATAAGCAGATCAAATTTAATTTTTATGAGCGTTTGAAGTTCATATTTTTACTAGATTGGATATTCGATCGATTTCTCATGTAGCGATTTTGTTATTTTGATGTTATTCAAAAGCGAATAACGTAGATACATGAAAATTGTTTATATTTTCATTTCATATACCTACACCATAAAATGTTAAAAATATTTTGACTCTTATTGAGCTATTTACGAAAATTGTCGGTTTTCAATTTTTTTAGTTTTTTATTCCAGAAATATCAATAAAGTTTTATTTGTTGGGTCAAAAAGCGTGAAAAATGAATGCAAAGCTCCTGATGTATTTTTACAATAGCAGTTGAAAAATATTAAAAATACATATGCACAATTTTGTTTTATAAGCATTTAAAGTTCATATTTTGAAAAAATTTATCAAATTTAAAATTTAATAATTATTTTGTAGTTAAAAATGTATAAAATGTTCAACTTTTATAGCTAAGGATTGAAGATTTTAAACAAGGTTCCACGTAAATAGGTAAATATATAAATTACTTTATTCACAATAATTTCATCAAATATACTTAGTAATATCATAGGCTGACTGACCGTCTTCGTTCAGAATAGTTTTTCTTATACAATGATATTATATTATTGAATTCAAATTTAACACCTACTTGTAACCTACTGTACATCAGAGTGACACCTACTTGCCCACCTTTGTATATTTATTTTTTTGTTAAATTTTAAACCACACCGTTTAACAATGAAATTATTTTATATATGATATAGGTATATATGACATAGATATACAAATATTTTGAATTTCGAAGATGGTATAAAGTTTAAAGACTAAAGGCGGTAAATTGTAAGTCTCCACTAAGCAGTTGTCGGTTTGTCAGTTGAAAGGTTACTGTCCAAAGCAAATTAATATACGTGAACGAATCGATATTATGTTTTATCTCTTATATCATATTCTTACTTGTAGATGGCCTGTTACTACGATGCTATTCTATATGAAATAGTTTAGAAAATCTAGATAGTGAAAACAGCGAGGGCAGTTTGTGTCGCAATAATATCTTCCACTACTGAATAGCTCTTTTTCCGTCATTTCTACGGGCATATAGGATATTAGATACCTACTAGATCTGTCGTCGTGGCAGAAGTCGGTAACGACATAACCAGAAACGTATTAAGGGGGGGGGGACAAGTGCAGTAGCGTACACAGGATTTTAGTTCAGTTAGGGTTTTACCTGAGTAAAATTTTACATTATTTTTTTCTAAACCGTTTTTATATAATTGGTTACAAAAAATTATAGTTAGTCTCAAATTTAGTCTACATTTAGAACACTCGAGTGTTCAACCCGGACACCTGACCATCTATAGAGCCTCTTTTGGTCGTAATAAACATGGTAATAATCGATGGACACTCGATGATACGATGATAGGTATATACCATTTGACGGTTATGGCAGACGTTTAGCAATGTCTAAACTAACCAAAAAACTGAAACTGCGATTATCGACGTCTTTGTCATATTTAACAATTTATTTTATATCTATTAAAAATGACCAACAATTGATCGACTCTGTATTGAAATTGTGATAAATAAGATTTTTTTGTTAAAGGGTGACATTTCAGGGGGGGTTCAGAACCCTAGAACCCTACCCCTGCGTACGCCACTGGACAAGTGTACCATGTCGCCCAGTGCGACAAATTAATATTGATGTATTATTATTGTGTGTGTATTGTATCAAAAAATAAATAAATTTATATTATAAATTTTAAAATTTAACTATTATATGTGGCTCTAAAATGTATATTGTTTTCATAAATTAGTCGGAAAATAATATAAATAATTACCAAAAATATTTAAGGTAAACTACGGACCAAGAATGGTGTTTTGCGTCAGCATCATTGACAATTGAATCAGAAATAACAAGTATAGGGGTCTAGGGGCGGATTGGCGATTTTTTCGGCCCGGGAAATATGAATCAAACCTATCCTTGAACCGCAAATATAACTAACATCAAGCATTAATTGTAGTATAATTGAGTATACCTAACTATTTTAAGATATAACTTCAAATGTTGTAAACCAACACTAAATAGTATATGTTGTAAAACCAATATAATATACAACACACGCAATGAGCATTCTTTTTTCAAAAGTATTTACTAATTACCTATTATTTTAAAATTCAGACGCTGGTAAACACACATTACCTATGAGCAGGAGCGGATTAGCAATTTTTTTCGGCCCGGGAAATATGAATCGAAAATAAAACTATTATTATTTTGTCTTTTAAAACATACAATAAGGTGTTCCTTAATTTACAATGTCAACATTATTGTTTATTCTCTCCTTTAAATTAATTAAATATTTAATAACTATAATAGTCTTGGGTTAGTCAGATAAGGTTGAGCTGCTCCGAACTTGAATTTAAGTTCGAACAATTACAGAAATTATCCTTAAATAGCTTGTAACCACTATAAATATAAAAACATTTTGTATAGTAGTTAGAAGTAAATTACATTTTCTAAACCTTTTATGAAAATATGTTTTACTATATTTCTTGTCTTAATATGACTATAAATAAAATATTTCCTTAATCCAATCCCTTAAAAATGGTTTTCTTTCACCAGCCTTAATTACCTATTGCCTATTGGCTATAATATATAGGGCATAGGTTTATGATCTTATAGGTATTGTGATTTTAATACGATTACCTATAATAACAAATTAAAATATTAATACTGATTTTAATAATTGTATGTTAAAATAAAAGTAATGAACTATGTTTGCCAACAATATTATGTTTATGTTTTTTTTTTTGAGAGAGAGAGAGAGAGAGTGTCATTAGATTACTGATTAAACTACTTAAGTGTATAAAAGGGGTAGTTACAAGAAAAAATGATTTAGCTCTTGTAAATTAAACCTATATCAATTATTTCAATTAAAAGTATTATATGCATATTTTACTAAACGTTAGAGGACCATAGTTAATAAACTAGAGAACCAAAATTAATGATTTGACTATAAACATTTTCAGAAAAAAAAGCTTTACCAATTACCAGAATTCATTAAAAATATATAGGTATTAGTTACTATTTGAAAAATAAAGTTGATTTTGCTATTGGTAAACCTGCGTGTTTAAACATTTTGAAATTGTTATAAAAAAATTGGCTGTTAAAAATAAAGAAACATGTCTTTTTTTGTTTTAACGAAATTTTATGTCATCGATCCATAGTCGTTAAAATAACCCGCGTACAATGACATAAGATACACACTGTATATATAATATTATATGTGATTCACTTTTGTTAAAAATTAGTTCATCTACCGTGTTACTGATAAACTCAAAATAGTCGTAACTAAGTCAGCTGCGGCCGAGAGAAATTGTGAAGTTAACGATACGGTTAGTACAAGAATGGCGAGCTGCACTCCGTGTTTCGTTTTATAAGCCGCCTTTGCAAATGGTTCCCAACACTGGTTGAGCGTCGACACGAACTCGGGACGCTATAATACATCGAATAGTGTTCGCCCCTGAAACGCGCCTACAGAGAACATAAATCCCAATATAATGAAATAAAAAGGGAAATCGTACGAAATCGGATTCTAGTATTCTACCCATAACAATATTCTTCTTCTTTTTCTTTTGCGTTACGACACTTAATATCTTTGGTGTCCCGTTGACTGAGTATCATTCATAGCTCGGTCTGGCCATACACGTACTTCGTATTGTGTAGGTATACCTACTGTATGTCTGTATTATAATAACGGTGCCACAACTATGTATCAATCGGTGAGGATGTACATTATAAGGTATAAGGTCCCAGTAAAAATATAATTCATAATTATAAATAATATACGTTTTCAGGTTAGTATCAAATATAAAGTTGAACTATATATACGTACAAATACCATGTCAATGAATTAAATCATAAATATATATATTTTATCTATACTCAGTAAATGTGAAAACGGATATTTAAATGTGTTAAAATAAATCTTCATATGCCTATACGTGCTATATATAACGTACTTATAGTATTATAGGCCAATTATGGTTTTCAATCAGTGTGCCGCTGGCGTCTTTAAAGAATGCCGCATAAATCTATTAAAAGTGGAAAGTCTACGTTTAATATTTTATATAAATACTTAATACCTATAAAGTATGAAGAAGGCGTGTACCGCATTATAAGAAAGGTTAAAAACCACTAGTATAGAATATTATATAGTCTGACATTGACTAAATCTATATAGGTACCTAACCTAATTGCGATCTTAAAAGAGTTTTATTTAATAATAATAATAACTTTATTGCATTTTAAGAAAAAATATACATACATTATACAAATAAAAATTATTTAAACAATTGTTTCCAAAAACCTATACTTGTAAAGGAAACAACAATTTTTATTTTAAAAGTGTGTTTAAAATTTTAAGACAACTACATTAATAATTCTTATCAAATTATTCAAATTAAGTTTAAACAAACAAATAAGTAATAACTAACCTATATCATATAATTATTTGTATAATATATTGCCCATCGGTTTTCATCAGTAGAAAATTCGAGATCACAACGTTATTGCTGCTTGCAGATAATAATATGTATTTTAATGTATTAATTATGATAGTCAATTATCATACTTAAAAAAATATAGTAGATAGTTATAAATTAGTGAATAAATAAAAATAAAACAATAATCAAAATTACAATATTTATCTACGATGATTTATTTTTAAGTAATTCAAAGAGACCTGATATTAAATATTTAAATCCATTGTAATACTTTCTATTGTAACATACCAAACTGTAATAAATATACCGACAAACAAAACTTGCCTATTACTTTTTTAGCGTAGCATACTTTGGTCGATATAATATTTAAATATTAATATATATTATTTAGATCAGGCTTAGAATTTTTTTAATGATTTGGCTACTCCATTGACACTTTTAGCCATGGTAGTTTTTATGTAATAAAACAAAAATTTGATCGTGTCGAATTATGTTTATATGAACTACCTATGGTGTGTTGTGAGTAAATCACACAGAAACAAAATCTCTTCGTGTGTTATTTTTCTGCCCTCAGTTAGATATTCACATACATCATATGGGGGCATTATTAGTTATTATTAATATGATTTTTAATATTTCTTACAATTTTCCTGGTTTATTTTTTGAGTAGTCTATATAATTCGATCGATACAGCATATGCAGTTTAAAACTCGAATATAAAGACCCTTAAAACCGGTCCATGTATTCTTGATTTCCGAAAACTCAAAATTCGGCGTCTTATTGTCGCACACCTGATGACAAAAGGTCAAAAACTACCTACCAAACAAAAAAAATTGGTCGCCGGCGCCGCAAACGCTTCGTGCGAAACGTATAAAGGTAGGAATGTCGATTCAAAAAAACTACCGGGCCAGACATCCGGTTGGATAAAAATGTAATGAAAAGGTATAATATAAAACCCACCAGTTTTATTTTCTTACCTGTAACGGGTATATGTAAACTCCATCAATGTTAAGGCCGTACTTATCTAAAAAAAATAATATATTTCAACTAAGTAAGCTCAACAATTCAAAATGAATAAAAATTATGGTGTAGGGGACATTATAAATAGTTATAAATTTATAATAATGGATTTTTATTTGACTTAATAGTTAGAATATCTACAAATTGTTTAACATAATTTTAGTTCACAGTTCAAAATATTATAAGTTATAACATACCTATACATATTTTTTGATTATTACAATATTATCCATCATGAATTTTTAATTTAATACTGATTATTACAATTCGTATGATTTGTTCGGGCAATTATTATTTTTATTTTTAAGTTTTATATATTTTTTGGCATATACGCATACTTAACTATTATAAAACTATAAAATTATAAAATTATGAATTTTTGTTTTCTAATAATTGGTGTACTATATTAATTGTATACTAGCTGTTATTTGATTTTCTCCACTGGCGGAGTTTATATGAACCCAATTTTACCTGTTTTATTTTCCTGGCAGAGTTTCCCCTAAAAAATTTACTCGTGGCAGAGTTACATGCGCCGCAAAAAAACTGTACATCTGGAAGGTTTTGCACGGTCCATAATATGCACACATTTTAAACTACCTACATACATGTATAGAAACATGAAAAACATGACCCTAAACAATGATACTGTGTACTAATATTATTTCAAATATACCTACATATATAAGTGTCGCCAAAACGGATCACGCAATACTCTACCTTTAATTTAATTTACTTCTCCTGACTTCATAAGTCACACCAGTGGCGGATCCAAGGGGGAGGGAAAAAGGGGCATTCCCTCCCGCCAATCACCGTAGTTTTCCTTTGTTTTACACTGTGTTTAGCCAATTTTGCAACTTTTTGTACTTCCCCCCTCCCAAAATTAGGACTTGTATCCGCCACTGACTCACGCATTGACACAGTCAAGATATATAAACAACATATAAGATACCTAACACGATTCCTTAATACACTACACTCTAACCCAGGGGTCGGCAACCTTTTTGGTGTCAAGGGCCAAAAAATAAAAATAAATTTTTTCACGTGCCATAATTTGAATACACCTTATTTTATTTAAACGAAATATTGTAGTAATTTAAAATTTAATTTATTTAAGTACATCACTGTACCATAGAGTTACACGTACAAAAATTTGAAACACAGAATTGAGACGATTACACTTCACTAGAAAATCAATTCAGTAATACTAAGTCGTATTTTGTTTTGTATAATAAATTATTATCGATGTTTAACGAAACGTAGATAACGTGTACAATGTTTCTATACATAATATCTATTTTTGTTCAATAATTGTATAACTAACTTCTCGTGAGAAATCCCAATTTTTATCAGCAAAGATAACGTGTTGTATAATATTTTTAAACTAACTATAAATTATTATCGCGGGCCGTATAAAATTGCTACGCGGGCCGCATGCGGCCCATGGGCCGCGGGTTGCCGACCCCTGCTCTAACCTAAAGAGTAAAACATTCAATTATTTTAAAAAGGGTATCTTATAATAATAATTATTTTAAATCATGGAATATTAACTGTAATTTAATTTGACTTTCTTATAGACATTTTTTTTTTTGATAAATGTTGATAATCTTATAAGGAATCTTGTATTACATTTTAAAATCTTAGATATAAAAAGAAACATTTTTATGAATTCTTAACTCAACGTAATTTATTAATTTTCGTGATTTTTCAGTGTTTTTAACTTTAAATGCTTCTTAAAGAAAACTGTGACTATATATTTTTAATAATTTTTAAATATCATTGTAACAATATATTAGGATCCTTGTATTACATTTTCAAGCTTTTTTACACAACAATTAAAGTTTTATTGACATCAATAGAAAAAAAGGCCAATAAAATTGGAAACTGAAAATGTTCCTAAACAGTTTAAAATAAATTAAAATATTTTTAAAATTTTATCGTTTATAGAAAATGCAAATATATGAATAGGTTCATTTGTTTTAAAGTTACACCAAAAGCCAAAATCGATTTTTTCAAACACCAATTTTGCATAAAAATTCCCGTTTTTTCCGGCGCTTTTGAGAAAACTATTGAGTATTTTAAAATTTGACCTCCCGAATGCACCAACTAGATTCACTTTCCCATTGAATAAGATACTGTTAAAGAAAATCGAAACCGTTTTACTGGCCCAAACCTTGATGACAGACACAAAAATAAATTATAATTATTTTAGTCAAACTTTTAATATTTACATTTATACGCTATAACTCACTTCAAAACTGAATAATCGTAAAAAACTTCCAAAAAACACAGATAATATTTTTACCAACAAGTTTCATAATAGGTTGATTCACTTTAATTTTGAAGCTAACGGCATCAGTGGCGTCTTCAGGAATTTTCTATGGGATGGGTTCTGAAAATGTAATAGAATTCAATAGTTGGGGGCTCTGCCCCCCCCACAACCCCCATAATCATAATATTTACGGAGGTTGTGTTATTGTGTATTTTACCATTTTAGTAGTCAGTACCTAGTGAGCTGTATTTGATATATCATATGAATATCAAAAGTAAAATAATGCAACCAAAAACTAAGCTTTTCAACATTCATACTTTAATAATCATTATAAAACCATAATAATTTACCAAATATTTCAGAACACAATATTTTCAAGTTTCAGTCCATGATCTCTATCTATTCTCTTTACCGTTTTACACTACCAACTACTTCTATAACTGGTCAATTTATAGGATATTGTGCATCGCCAACAAGAATAATTCTTTTTCTTTTTAAAATTAATTTTGTATTAACCTGTACATTTTTGATTTGTATACTTGTTATACTTATAATATAAACTTATCTGTACATAGACTTGCGGCCTGTTATCACGACCCCCGACGTTTCATTAAAATATTCATTTTAATGACTCCATTTTGAATGAGATGTGTCACTATTAGCTATAACTTAATAGTTAATAGTTATCCATATTTTTATTCAAAATTTCAAACAATAGGTACGAAACAATATTGTAAGAAAGTAATAATAACAGTAACCCTTATGACATCTTCGTCTATATTATAGATGTTCTGTAAATATGCAATATAAACCATTAATATAAATTATTATTTATTAATTGATATATTTAATATTTCTCATTCTTTTTTTATAAAATTAATTTTTACAAAATTATATTTATTTTAAACCTGTGGTGGATTAGGAAAAAAATTTACTTAACGTGGCAATAAAATAATTAACTCGTAAGTTACTGAATAACATAAGAAAAAAAGTAACTCGTTAATTAACTTAGTTGAAAGTTACTTAACTTTAACTTATTAACTTGTTAATGATCGGCCTTGCTTTTTGGACTACAAATAAAATTGTATTGATTTTTATAGAAAAAAAACTAAAAGAAGGTGGGTAAATAAATGTCGCTCTGTTGTACAGTAGGTTACAAGTGGCTCAATGTAATGGATGGTGTTAAATTTGAAGTCATTGGTATAATATCATTGTATAAGAAAAACGATTCTGAGCGAAAACGGTCAGTCAGCCTATGATATTAGTTATTACTTATTACCAAGTATATTTGATGATATTATTGTGAATAAAGTAATTTATATATAACAGGGGTGGCCAAACGGTTGATTGCGATTGACTGATCTTCGACATTTACTAAGTCAATCCTTGTTAGAATTTATTAATTAATGTTAAACATTTGTCATTTAGTAAATACAGTTATTAAATACGTTTTTTGGATTAACATGTTAATGTGAAATGTCATTTTATCACATGGAAGTTATAAAAGCTGAATATATACCGAGCTATACTTTCTGATAATCGTTCCAACCCCGTATTCGTTTAGCAGTTATAGCCACTATTACCAAAATAATAATTAACTAGCCAAGATATGCAACGACACACTTCTACATCAATTCTATTGGTAATGTTATTACATTTTAAAATTATTTAGAAATTTAATGTGAAACACTCATTTTATATAAATTTACACTTTAGTTTTATTATTTATATAAACGTGTTTATTCTTAATATAAAGTATTTTTTTTTTACATAGTCGATCCTAGAAGAAAAAATATACCCTCAGTAATCAAAAAAAGTTTGGCCACGTCTGATATATAACCTATTTTCGTGGAGCCTTGTTTTCAATTTTCAATCTTTAGCTATAAAAGTTGAACATTTTATAAATTTTTAACTACAAAATAATTATTAAATTATAAATTTGATAAATCTTGTCAAAATGAGAACTTTAAATATTTATAAAAAAAAATTGTACCTATGTATTTTCAATATTTTTCAACTGAAATTAGAACGATATAATAGGATTCTATATTATATAGCCTTATATTTTCAGGCTTTTTTACCCAACAAATAAAATTTGATTTATATTTATAGAAAAAAAAATTAAAAAAATTAAAACTGACAATGTCCGTAAACAGCTCAAAAAGAGTCAAATTATTTTCAACATTTTATCGTTTATAGAAAATGCCAAAACAAACATTCAGTCAAAATTTCAAGTATCTTCAGTCATACGTTTTTTAATTACAACAAAATAAGAAAATCGTTACATGAGATATCGAGTGAATATCAAATGTTTAAAAATATGAATTTCAAACGCTCATCAAAATTTGATTTGACTTTCATGTAGACAATTTTTTTTTTATAAAGGTAGACAAACTTATGGATAATCTTGTATTACATTTTTTTCAAATCTTAGATTTAAAAAGAAAAATGTTTATTAATTCTCAACTCAAAATAATTTGCTAATTTTCGTGATTTTTCCGTATTTTGTCAATATTTGAACTTTAAATGCTTATAAATAAAAACTGTGGGAATTGTAGGAACTCTAAAAGGATAGGTTATCTAGATTTACATATAACATATACGTTTTATTACAAAACATAATTAACGCAATTATACTACAAATAGGAAACACAAAAACAAAATATTATTTGCATCAAATATTATGCAATACTTAATACTTAATATAATTTATGCCATCTATAAAAATAAAAGGGGGACGGAGTGGCCGAGCAGACTAAGGCGTCGGTTGTTACGCAGACCGGCGCTAGTTCAAACCTCGGTTTACGGGGGGCATTTTCTTCGGACAAGTAACGGTGTCCAGAGAACAAGTGCCACCATCCCACACCCAGCATGGCAGATACCTATGGGTGTCCACTTGAAAATCTGCCAAAACTACACATTCGTGTTTACCAACCAACAGTATCCTCCCCTACAAACAAACAAATAGCTAATGGTCATAATTGCCTGGCTCAATGGTTAATAAAAAAAAAATAAAATAGATAATAAAAATTTTAAAAAAAGTGGGTAAGTGTATGTCGCTCTGCTGTACAATAGGTTAACAAAATTGTGCATATGTATTTTTTATATTAATTATTTTCAAATGTCATTGTAACAATATATTAACAGCCTTGTATTAAAATTTCACGCTTTTTTTTGATAAAGGTAGACAAACTTATGAAGAATCTTGTATGACATTTTCAAATCTTCGATTTAAAAACAAAATTTTTATAAATTTCTAACTCAATAATAATTTGCACATTTTCGTAATTTTTACGTATTTTGTCATTATTTGAACTTTAAATGCTTATAAAAAAAATTGTGACTGTGGATTTTTAACTTTTTTCATCTGCCTTTGAAACAATAACCTAGGAGCTTTCTATTAAATTTTCAACCTTTTTTAATCAACAAAATAATACAATTTTATTGATATTTATGGAAAAAAAACTAAAAAAAATAGAAACTGAAAATGCTTTTCAACACTCATGGAAGTATCAGATTTTGACCTCCCCAAGCACCAACTAGATTCACTTTGCCATCGAACAAGAAACTAAGTTGAAAATCGAAGCATTATTTCGACTACTTATCGTGTACACCAGGGGTCGCCAACCTTTTTGGTGTCAAGGGCCAAAAAATAAAAATAAATTTTTTCACGTGCCATAATTTGAATACACCTTATTTTATTTAAACGAAATATTGTAGTAATTTAAAATTTAATTTATTTAAGTACATCACTGTACCATAGAGTTACACGTACAAAAATTTGAAACACAGATTGAGACGATTACACTTCACTAGAAAATCAATTCAGTATACTAAGTCGTATTTTGTTTTGTATAATAAATTATTATCGATGTTTAACGAAACGTAGATAACGTGTACAATGTTTCTATACATAATATCTATTTTTGTTCAATATTGTATAACTAACTTCTCGTGAGAAATCCCAATTTTTATCAGCAAAGATAACGTGTTGTATAATATTTTTAAACTAACTATAAATTATTATCGCGGGCCGTATAAAATTGCTACGCGGGCCGCGGGTTGCCGACCCCTGGTGTACACAAACAAATAAAATAAATTAAAAAACACATCATTGTAAATTCAATACATTAATTTATTTTTATTTATTATATTAATTTAATCACTTAATCAATAATCGTGATATTGTTGGTAAGAAAATATTAAATTGTAATACGCATATGAAAAAGTGAAAAAAGAATACGGCCGATGGTGCCCCCCCCGTGTTAAATCCCATGATTCCCCCCCCCCCCGAGTACTCCACTGAACGGCATAATACTTGAATTTCTGAGCGTAAATTTGCTATGTTACGCGTTTGTAAGACGGAGACAACACATGCGGGTGTAGCGTCCTCTTAAACATCAAACGGTCAAACAAAATATTATCTTAAGTAGTACCATTGATTATAGTAATCAATACAGGGCCTAAAATTAAGATATTTTTCTACTGCACACCTAATTCCACACCAAAATATTTTAAAATAATGAACATAGACCTACTAAGTGCACATGCCTCATATAACTTCATTGCATAATTGTTTTTGCTATTCATCAATAATTAGTTATAATAAATACAATCTAAGACAATCTTCTATACAATTCCTTGATCCCTATAGGGCTATATTACCAAACATTTTAAAATTAAAAACGAAATAGCTTGGGTATTATATTTATTATAAGCCACCAAGAATATGGTGTAGTCGGTATTATTTTTAGTGTTATGGATTTTAAACGAATACAATATGCTAATTAGTAATTTTCAATAATCAATATTGAATATTAATCAAATAAAAATTTATAAAAGCCGAAAATAAGTACTGCACACTTTAAATTTGCTACTGCACATTTAATATTAGCTACTGCACACAATTTTATTCCCTGAATCAATGTAATTATACTATACTTCTAGCTAATTACAAGGTTGCACTTGCATAATATAATGGTATCACAGATTAAGTGACACTTTCACTTTCACTCATTGACTCATCGAGATGTAAATACTATACCTATGTATAGTATATACATAAAGTATATAGACTATATGTATAGTACTAGTATATACATATAGTATATAGACTATACATTATATACTACATGTATATTATATACATCTCGATGCTTTCACTTAATCTGTGATTGACGATTGTATGTTGTATATAAATGTTGTCCCTCCGTGGGAATAAAAAACATCAATACTTTATCTCGTTTTCGTTTGTTTTTGATATTCGGTGATAACGAGTAACGATACGCCTTAAGTGATAATGGCACAGAAATCAAAACACAAATTTTGTGATAAGAATCTGAATTAATGAACAGAATTCTGAATTAGTGAATAATTTTTTTATTTACCCAACATAAAACTATGAATATTGCTCGGAACCGTCCAATATAACACGTCTTAAATGTCTTCGGCGCTGTTCGAAACTATGTAGGTACGCTAACCAACGTTCCATCTTATTTATTTCGAATTTTCGATGCATCTTAATAGGTCATTGGATTTTTCATCTACAAACTCTGTTGCACTCCAAAATGAGACGATGAGGATTGCGTTTAATGTGTATCCAACATGTTAAACCGTAATGGGAGAATATCTGTCATGTTTCCGAGGGAATTGCTGGTGATTGTCTTGTTGTTGAATGCTGTTTGTTCAAACGATGTGCCTTGCGACAAGACCCGGACAATCTTGTCCCAGGCTAGTGGAATCATCACTCATGGTCCCCCGGGAACAAATTACTCACAGAACACTCACTGTGAATGGTTGATCAAAGGTAAGTTACTTTGATTAAAGTTATAACATGAGAGTTTGTTTTATTGTTACAAATCACAAATCTTAATTGGAATATATTTGTTAACTATTGTTGCGTGCAAACCTATATACCAATAGACAATAGTAGTTAAAGTATGAAAATTAAGAGTAGATTAAGTTGTTTACAGTTAACATTTTTATTAAATTATTGGGTACATATTTTTAATTAGTTACCAATGCCTACTTAATATGTGGAATTGGTATCATACAGTAAAGTAAATATAGCAATTTTCATTGAGATTTATTCGATTATAGTAACAACT